>JAWDHB010000399.1:0-183191 GCA_033439405.1 Fusarium sp. NFCCI 5145
TATTTTACCCTCCACCCCCCCCCCCCCCCCCCCCCCCCCCCCCCCTCTCTCTCTCTCTCTCTCTCTCTCTCTCTCTTGTGTCACATCACCTTTGACCTTTGATCAGGTCGCCAGCAAGCCGTCAAATTCGATCAAGCTTTTGTGATGCTGCAATCCAGAAGCCGGATCATTGAAGTTTCGATATCAGCCTTTCTACCCATATCGGCTTGCATCGATAACGAATTTCTCCCCCAAAGTACTTTTATTATTAGCTACAATGCCTGACTTGGACTACCTACTAGTACCCACTTGCTCCGCTCAAGTACCATTGTTCAATTGTCAAGGCTGGGGCGCAAGAAGCCCTCGCCCCATCGCGCGTATAGAATATTTGGCTCATAATTAGTTCAGGGCTTCTTTTGGCTAATGATTCGTCTCTGGCTGATAGTTTAATAATATCTGCTCTGCTTAAAGAATGCAGCCAGACAACACTGACTAGGTCGAGTGCTGATGTTTTAGATAGATATAATGGGTTTTCACTCATCGCGTTCTTTAAAAGCTTATTAGCCAGCGTTTCTCAGCAGCCCTCTCCAGCTCCCCACGCCAGTCAACTCTTCAATGCAGCTGTGCCATTCACGTTGTGACTCTGGGGCGTCAAGTTCCCCTGCATGGGCTCATTTCTGCAGAGGAAGTTGATGCTGTTACAGTGGAGAGAGAATGATAGAATAGACTACATACCTCTCACACAACTTCTGAAAGGGTGTACGAATGCAGTGGATCCCTATCACAATCGCATTCCACAATATTCGAACATGATAGAGTGCTCATCTCGATGAACCCATTTCGACCAAATCACCGATGGGGAGCCCAGGCGTAGGCCGTGCTTACTGGCTCGGATTCGGCCAAGATAACGCATGTATGACACCCTTCCGCGCTTGAGATGAATTGATCTAATCTTTATTGCTCAACGTCTAGTTTTCTGATCATTACTGATCAGTTACCATCTCTGATCCTGACATTGATGCGACCCCACAGGCGCTGATAGCTCAGAGCTTCTCTGTGCCATATATGGATCCTTACTGATGACCTTGAGGCACAAACCTATCTTCTCAAGCGTACGGCACTGTTGACAGGGTTCTTTTTTCAAAGCTGGCCGGTCATCGAAGTAGGGCGCACTGGTGCTCCTTGGCGATATGTAAGACGGGTGAGGATTACTGCTTCAGCTCGCTGCAAGTCACTATTGCGACTCACGAAGCTTCCTATGACACCACACAAAATCACCTCAAGCCACACTAGCCAGCACATGTGCTGCGATCTTTTTCCTCAGCTCTGACCCCAGCCCCCATGTTCCTTTCTCGAATGCCATGCGAGAATTGGCTGCGTCTGCATTGTGTGGCTGAACCCATGCCGCCTCTGCATAGACTTGCTTGCTTCCATGTCTGTATCTTTCTTGACGACTCGGGAATATATTGCCTTATCGGTGTTGCGCAGCATCTGCCTTATCCATCTACCTTGGTGACCATGGCTCGCATAGTTCCTTGTATATGCTGTGCCTCATGCTTCCCCAGCTCTCCATCCAATGTCTTGCATATTCTCCCCTCCAGGATTTGCTGACCGGCTGCCCGTTCATCGCCGCGTCATCAGTTCTCCTTCATACTGATTGACCGGTTCTTGATGGTCATTAAAGTGTACACCGCCGTTTGTTGCACTCATTCAAGATTATTCGCCCAAGACTGGCTGGGACTTGCATTAGTCGCAGATGCATGTTTCTGTGTTGGCGCCCTTGCGGGCCGCTCGGTGCAAGGCTTCGATAAGTGTCTCCATCTTTCCTGATGGGCGATGTCGCCATGTCGATAGAAATGGGTCTTGTAGCACCAGTATAGCTTTCGTGCAGGCGTTAACAAAAGCAGGTAGCCAATCTTGGACACTGGTACCGATTTAATACGACTGGTCCCTTTTGGAAACAACAAGGTTGCGAGTCATGTTTGATGAGAGCCAGCTGCCAAGTTGATAACTATCATTTAATCAACGCACTACTCCGTACACATCATTATCTTATGCAAAGCGGTATGTAGTAGGCATGCATTAAATGTTACATGGCCTTCGACAGGAGGTTTCAAAAATCATCTGAAGAAGCGGCACCGACCCAATCATGGCCTAGATTGGCCTTTGTCAGATAGAGTTGATGGAACATAGACGCGAAGAATGGTTATTTAGCCCCAGTCACCCAATCATCGTCTAGTTGCGAGTCCCTGAACAGTATACCTGCATCGACAGGTCGACCTAACGATGTAAAGCAATGGCCATCTTTATTTATTCGAGATGTTCCGACTCAGAATTGCTATAACAAGAATGACCAATGTGCCGAAAAATGATATATAGTATCTAACATTGACAAAGATAGAAACGAAGCCAGCTTTCTAGAAACGTTCTAACGGGTATCGACAGTACGGCTTCTCCGGTCAAAAGCCAGCTCAGAACGGGCATGTAAACAAGTCGCTCTACAGGAAAGACAATCAAATACAACAACTAATGGGTCGAAAGTAGCAAAAGCAGAAAAAGTAAAGCACAACGCGTACGTCTGGACTCTTGTCGGTTCTGTAGATGTGACCCTCGACACACCATCTCAATAGCCGCACCTCTCGGTAACCTTTCTCGGGCCGTTCCGACCCTCTCACTCAGTATTCTTGGGAATAAAACAGCCCCTGGATGATCCCCCTTCATGCCAGGCCAGAAAGTTGATACCTTCTCCACTCACTGAAACTGCAATCGGATGATGGAAAATAGCATGTTCTGCAACACGTGTAACATGACTGCCACACAGGTCGGCATCAGCTCCGGCCAGACAGCCAAGTCTAACTTGCCCTCTAGGCCAACATCAATGTGGAAGAATAGTCGGATGAGTCCCCGCACGACAAGACTAGCCACCAGCTCACAGGCCCAAGTTACCGACGAAGCGTAAAAGGTGAGACCAAAGTTGTAGTCCTCGCCATCAGTGTCAAAGGCAAAGTATGGGTAGACGTCTTTGTTGGCGCCAAAGTGCAGTACTAGAATACTTCCGAGAAATGCGACCATCGAGACATTCTCAGCAAGAAAGCGGATAAAGACATTACGGGTCTGAAGTTTCTGATAAGAACCGAAACTCTGCGAGTTCAGGCCTAGGATTGTCAGAAGCTTGTGCACAAAGGAGGTCATCATGATGGGCGTGATGACCACAAGGCCTGTGGATGACAGGATCTGCAATGTAATGAACTGTTGCGGTGAACGTAGACGTGCGTATAGTGCGCGAACGTACATCTGGTAGGTCAACATAAAGTATCTTCATAAAGGCGTCAGTTAGTAGCGCAAATAACAGTCATAGGGGTAAAAACTTACAGTTTGAAGATCCAGCTCAAGGGATAGCTCCCAACACGTTCACCTTCTCGAATTCCCAGCACCCATCCGCTCAAGGCGTCCAGTAGATGTACGGTCACAACCCAACCATAGACGTATACCACTGTTTCCAGGTTGTTGTGTGGCAATGTTCGAAGATAAATCTCAGCGTATGCCTCTCCGATGACATATGCCATGAGGCCGATGAACAAGGCAACACAGAACCACAAGAAGCGTACAAAGCTTGCTGGTAACCACAGTCGACGCATCCTGACGCCTTGCGCCCGTAATTCAGGTTCAACCTGAGTTACATCTGCGTCAAACAGGTCTGCAGTGACATTGCGACGTCGTCGGTCCCTGCTGTTGAACGTGTCTGGCTCTCCAGTCCACCATGACGTGGTAAAGATCCGCTGGGTTTCTGATAGAGAGTGACGGAGTCCGATATGTCGCTCATTAGTCGTTAGAATGATGAAAGCGATCGTAACTGGCAAGGCCATGATGATAAAGGTCCAAGAAATCCATGCTGTGTTGTGGACGAGCAAATAACGCGTCTTATCATGATAGTAGATTGGTATGGGGAGGGCGATGGATAGAATGGCAATGAGTGAGACTGTGAGCGGAAACCCCAGAGACTGGGGCCACCAGTTGAGACTGTAGAGGTTAAACACCTTCGTGATCCAGATAAGAGCAGTGAGGTTGTAGAAACCATAGTAAACGAAGAGGAAGAACCAAAAGTTGACCTGGACTCGGGCAGCTCCGTGGCCAGGCGTCTTACTATCCTGGTCTCCATCGCCAACATTGTCGTCAGGGATTCTGTACTGAGGGAAGGGCACAGAACACCATGCCACAGCCTATTATCATGTTAGCTGAGTTTAGTTATTTCATTGTAGCGCAAACACATACCAACAAGGCCGGCATCAACACCAGAAATGCATACCGACTCCACCACTTGTCGACGACCCTCCTCACCGCCGACTGTCTCGGATCAACCCAGATATCCAATACCCATCGCTGCCAGGCACGCTGCCACAAACTCCTATCGTCCTCAAGCTCATAATCACTACTGTCTGTATCATTATCGCCGTCTCCAGGAAAAGCACCGTATCCAAGAATATGCACGCTGCCGCGATTATCGGAAGTATTCGAGAAGAGGCCGAGCTGGCTACGCCGTCGAGATACAACTCCTGGATGAGGGGGAACAGCGCGGAAGCGGCCTAGAAGAGGGGCCGAGTCGTTTGGACGGACATGCGACTCGGTGCCCTGCGTGAACTGGAAGAAGCTGGGCATGGGATGAAGGGAGGGAGTCGGTGTAATCGAGTTGTGATGTCGGGCTACATTGAAAGGGTTCGAGGTTATATATTATCGCGTGCTTGGTTGGTAGGGAAGCTCTATACTCTATGTTTCGAGTGCCGCAAGCTTGGGGGGTTCGATGATAGAATAAGGGTTCTGTTGAAATGTCGGTATCGTGAATTTGAGAGTTGATGTTGTTTTGTCTAACAAGATAGGTTAGATTAGGCTGATGCTGCTCCATATCTCGGCTGACAATGGAGCAAGGGTACAATTTCCTATTCCCTGGTGTATGACGCTCGCTACCCGTTTTTAGTGGCCTTTGGTGGATATGGGACAGGCAATCGCAGCCTGGGTCCGTCACATCCTTCCGTGTAACTTCAAGGTGGGCTTTACCTACTTCCATATCAGATGGTCTGTAAACCACAAGTTGAGCTTCTGGATAAGTAGGTACCTACCCGGGTGAGAGGGTCCTGGGTAACAGATAATTGCCCAGATGACCAAAATCACCAAGGTAAGAGCAACTGCCTTATCAGGTAATATCAATTAGCTATAACAGTCTTATAACATCGTTTTATCTTCTGGATAGTATTAAGATATTATATTTAGTTAAATAGCCAATATAGATTAATATTGCTACTTTAAAATCACATAAAGGCTATTTTAGCACCCCAGCAGCTATATTTCTTCTATTTTATTAAGCAATAGGCTGACCTATGCGTGATAGACCAATATTCACAGACCCCCCTCGCCCGCGTAGGTACTAAGTCATTAGAAGCCGAGATGTCTGGTTTCTAAGGTAGGTACTTGACACAGCTTTATTTTTGATGAAAAGACTATTCTGTACAAGGTTGTTGAACTGTTTTGAATTGTTGAATTTTTCTCTGAGCTGATGACAGAATCGGCTTCATATGTTAGAATAAGATAAATAGTCGCTTTAGTTGCGTGATATTACAAGCGTATAATTGCCCATGCATACAAACATTCTTGAACGCCGCAGATAAACGCCTATCTTCAGCTTACTCTGAAGTTGCACTCAGACTCTCAACCAATGATCCTTCATCATGCTCATCTACAAGTACACCGCCGGTAATGTCATCTGAAAAAGCCACCGTCTTGGCTGAAGCATGTTTAGCTGATGGCTCAACCAAATCACCACTCCAAGGCTTGCATTCTCTGACATGCTCACCGCATCGTAAACAGGTCCAGCCCTCACCTTCTTCCCTCTCCAAACGAGTAGCCAAACAGACGAAACAGTACACACACCCACAAGGGATTGTCTCATATGGGTTGGTTATGTCTGTCTGGGCAGAGCCAATAACACCGCTAGATGCTGCTGCTGCCATAACTTCGTTCTCAGAAGTTGCAGTATTCTGGTCCTGGTAGCAGATTGCGCATGTTCTCTCAGGTAGAAACGCATATTCACCATTCGCCTTGCCCTCTTCTTGAGGTCCTGTTTTTATAATGTCTTTCGTTTTCCGCCATGTCCGAGTGAGCCAGCGTCGCCATCGCTGGATGCCGATCAGGGGCAAGACAAAAAGCAAAAACTCGGTGAAAGCATGCCAGACAAGTTGCCTGTTGAGATACTCAAATGAGACCTCTCTGCTTACTTGACTTGTTGGTGGCGCAAGTCTCATCCTTAGGATCCTGTCGAGGAGTGTTCGGTATCGCCCATGCAGTAGGAAGACAAGAAATGAGACACATGCTGCTGCCGAGTGAACAGTTGAAAGGGCAGATGTCAGCTTTGAGAGTCGTTTCAGTCGAGGACTTGGCTCATCGTAGCCATCATCGTGTTCAAGAAGCCAATCCTCCCACCTCGTCCAAGCATAGTTGCCGAATACAGTTACCAGCCCGTACAGTGATTTTTGCACTTTTGAAGGAGCTTTCAGGATAAGCCCTTCGTTCCTGGCGTCGGTATACTTGAGGTTTTGAAGAGCCGCACCATATGTGGCATCGTGATCCCAGACAGTGAGTTTGAATAGCACAGCCCTTAGAGCCAACATAATTTCAGCCGACCAGTCATCGTGAAGATGTCCACCGCCAAAGTATTTGAGTCCCTCGCAAACCTGGTCCTTGAGGATGTCCAGTAGCTCTACGTCAAGTAATTCGGCGTCGACTTGTCCTACTCGAAACGCAGGGCGCGTGCCCTGTCTTGTCGATACAGCATCCCAGGCAGATCCTATTCGATTTAGGGGATATGGTAAGCGCTCAAGGTTGGCTCTAGGTCGAGAAGATTGCCGCTGTGCAGCGATACGGGCAGCGGCTTCGGCCTCACGAGTTTGGCGACGCGCAGCAACGCGGCGCTGGGCTTGGACGAAGCTCGAGTCGGTCATTTGACTTTGTGCATGTGCATGAGGGCAGTCGCTAAGTTTCGGTATTGAATTGGGAGCTATCAGTCGGGCTGACCGTTGGTCAGTTAGTTGGTATGCGATTTGGTCTGTTGCAGGTAATTAAAGCCAAGGGTAACGAGGAAACGCGCAACTCCAGCTTAGCTCAGCTCAGCACATCGTCTCTCATCTGGGGTTAAGCGGGCCCCTGCTTAAGCCCTGGATGACGAACAGGCCACCCGAAGCCGAGCCGAGGTGTTACAGTGTCTGGGTCTTGTTATCGGGCACTGAACCGCAGGTACCGTGCATTGCCTAGGTACCTAGGTAGTGGAGGCCCATGGAAGATGAAAGAGGGGACTTTTACGCCATGTGAGTCTCACTTCCCTTCCCACCCAAGTCACTGAGTGTTTGGCCCGGGCATTCCCCCGGCCGATCCCCTGCCGCCCGCCGCTGTTCCCTCCCCGCGAAACGCCCGCAGTTACTGGATCCGCTTGGTCCAATGAGAATTAGAGCGCTCGATTGGGTAGGAAAGTGACGGGTGCGACTCAACTTCTCAACTCCCTCTGTAGATTTGCTTCTAGAACACTCTTCTCATTCAACGCCCATCCTCCATAACAAAACTAAAAGAGACGGACCATGCTGAAAGCGTCATATCTCTCGTTTCCACAAACCAACAACCAGGTTCTGGGAAAACTGAGCCGCCCTTTCCAACACGACTTGGCAACACCCAGCTATGTGTTTGAGGCTTGAGCAGGAGGTAAAGGCGCTATGATATCTCCGATAGCCCTGCATGCAACCAGTGTGTCCCAGAAGCCTGGGAGCTGGGACTATGGCGACTAAGCGCATGGATGCTGTGTTACACCAGCATTCAAGACCAAGACCTCCCTTGGAAAAAGCAACCATGTAGTTAATGGATGTGCTGTGCTTGCATCTGCGTGATTACTTCTTACCCGCCAGCAACGTTGATCCTTCAGCCGGCGACCAAGCACTTCCTTCTCGGTGGATACTGAACAAACAATCAGAGCTTGAGCTGCCAGCTATATGAGACAGAACATCTGTTTTTGGTAACTCTAATGCCTGCTGTCCTAAGTACCTAGACGGGAGCTTCCCAAGGCCCGCTCCGAGTGGCTGCTCTAACAGTTGTTCAGCAAGTTAGCCCAGACTGCTAAGACTTGACTTTCACGACAAACTCCAAACGACACACGCGCCATCTCATATGTATGAGTGAGGATACGCGGGTAACCCTGTGTTCATGCCAGAGGAAATATCTTTGAGTCGGTAGTGGCTCCTTCATGCCCGTTCTTGACTCTCGAGATCCGTAATAACATTCGTTGCGGGATTAACACGTTGGTCCATTGTGCCTGTCCTTGGAGGTCCAACTGTCACTGTTCATCATGCAAGCCAACATAGAGATGCAGCCGGCCGTTTTCTGACAGATCTGCCCCCTACCTAGTTCTCAAACTGGAAACAATATCCATGCCACAACTAGAGGCGTCAGATATTGCAGCATGGCTTTGAGATTTGAATCTAGCTCAACTGTCGCTCTTTTCCAATCATAATCAGATATACCATTTGCTTTTGTCTGATTTCCGAAACCAACTTCTCTGCCCTACATCTCTTCAACATTGCATAGGCGCCATTTATTCATGTCAACTTCCAATTCTCTTCTACTCTCCTTTATATGTGCATCTATCTATTCCATGGCGCTGGTATTTGACACCAACCTGATCGATCTATTGGCTCCTGGCAAACAGTCCTGATCTACGCTCTATCAAATCTGGTCCGTACGTTCGGCCCTCCCATAGTTTACCAACAAAGCGAAGTGGTGGGGGATCTTTAGACCCCTTCTCGCCGTCCACTCGAGAAACTTGACCTGTCAGCTGAACTATGGCGATTTTATCACAAGACGACATTTCGACCGGCTCTAAATTCCAGACGGTTCCGAAACGAGCTGGTGCAGAAAACTCACGAGCTCAGCACCGTGCCTCTTTAGCTTGCGTTCCTTGTCGTAGTAAGCACATCAAGTGTGACGGATATCTACCGCTTTGTACTCGATGCAAAACAGAGGGCAAACCATGTGGCTACCCCAACTCACGCCGAGGAATTCGTGATCCAAAGAAGCGAAATATGGTCAAGGATGGGTCATTGATGACAGATCGAGATGACATTACGGAGAGCACACCGTCACCTAGCCTTACTGGTTTCCACATCCCAACCTCACAAAGCACATCGCACGCTCTTCGCAATCCCAGGCATCCATTCGACCTCTATTATGCCTACTTTCATGTCGCCCACTCCTGGCTGCCCCCTAGAAAGACACTGGAACACCTTTGGGAAACATCCCCAGGTGCTTTACGATTCCTTATGGCCACGGTTCTCTAC
The DNA here is from genome assembly GCA_033439405.1 of Fusarium sp. NFCCI 5145. Taxonomy (NCBI): domain Eukaryota; kingdom Fungi; phylum Ascomycota; class Sordariomycetes; order Hypocreales; family Nectriaceae; genus Fusarium; species Fusarium sp. NFCCI 5145. Next base: position 9,345 of record JAWDHB010000399.1, read on the forward strand.
ATTGGATCCCTATATTTGACACCGGATGCCGACAATACATCACTGCGACTGTGGGAGAAGGCTTATGAGATGTCCCAAGAACCTCTTCCGCCAACAATATGGTCTGTTCAAGCACTGCTATCCCTATCTATCGCCGCATTTGGACAACGGCATCGTGCAATTTGCGAGCCCATGTTCATCCAAGCCCGTGAATTGGCTCTTCGTCTGGGACTTCAACACAAGCAGTTCGCAGATGAGCAACCAGGATGTATCCTTGCTGAATCGTGCCGCCGGACGTATTGGGGGTTATACATACACGAGGTGTTACTAAATATGCGAGGGGGTCTGGTTCCTTCACAGCTCTACCCTGCAGTGTCATATTTGGGTGCAGAACTTCCATGCGAGGAGTGGGAATACCAGGCCGGCGTAAGTAGAACTGGTTTGTGGTGGTTACTTTATCCTAATCTCTTCAATAGAAAATACCTGTCCCAGTGACCCTCGATGAGTACGATCGCCTAGGTTCCTCTCGTGAATATTCTTCGTGGGCCTATTTTATTGATCTTATACGCATATACGACAAATACATGACCCTGTTTCATCATGTTTGGGTCCACGTAAACCCAGTCACTATGAAGGATGCGAACCAGCAAATTGATTCATGGCGATTCAAGCTTAAGAACTACAGAATAGATTGCGTCGATGACGACGGTATGGTCGACATGATACTATACCACGCAGTAAGTTCTGAAGTCGCTAGTTTGCTGGCCTGGCTGCTTACAGTCTACCTTAGTTAGGAGTTTCTTATGGGTAAGTCGACCTCATTGCAACGGGCTTCCGGTATTACTAACTTTCCGGGAAGTCTCCAAGTACGAATACAGACGTACCACCGAGACCCGGTACTGTGTTATGAACTTGGAAAGAGTTTTGGCAACGAACACCTGAGTCTCTATACTGCATCCCAGTCACCTTATGGAGTGACTACAGAACCTGAGGTTGCGTTACCATCAATTCTTCAAGCGCCGCTACGCCTTGTATCTCTTTTCAGCTCTCTTATTCCAGAGAAGCTCTCCCCATCATTAATACTGGATTTGGAGCGAGCGGGGATACTTCTCCAACATGCCTTATTCCTTAATGGAGGGAAGCGAGAGTACACAGACAGGCTTACCTTTTTGGCAGAAGTCCTGAGAAAGTCTGGTGAGTTTTGGCCCAAGTCAAAGGCTGTATCGGAACGAATTTACGCTACCCTGAATGTGAGTGGCCATATGGAGCCTACTCAGTCCATGGCAGTGAATTCTGAGACATTCATGCCCTCAGTGCCGGGAGATTCCCTCTGGCTTATGCCACCAACAGTGGGACCTATAGGGGTTTGGTCAGAACCGACTTCCCTATCGGTGAGAGGTGTGCCAATGACGACGAGAGTGATGCCTTGGCCAAGAACGTTATCCCTAGGCGACGAGATTTCAGTATCAGGTTTGACAGCTGAAACAAATGGGTACCTTTTCGAACCTCAGCATCGAGGCAGTGGGGCAGAAGACAAGTCGTTTGGAGGTTTTACCCGTGTGAAGACAGAGAGTGAATTATTATAGGACGTTGAAAGACCTTTGTGTGTTGGGTGAGGAAGTGATTATTTAGCTAAATAGGTACCATACAAGACATGGTTGTATTTCTGGAATTAACGTATAAATAGCTGTATGGCTGGTAATGGTTGCGGTTTCCTAGAAATCACACACTATGGCATTGAAACTCTCACAATACCTCAATATGTTGTTTTTATTATGACAGACAACAATTACAAATAAAACATGCCAAATTCATACATTTTAGGACATGCAATTTGAAATCTTGAATACCTTCACTTATTTCTGAATAAGAAAGATGAAACTTGTATTATTTATTGCTGGCCTTTTCTTCCTCCCTCCATGCTGGGTTGATAGTGACGTCTAATTAAGATGGTGACTGTTGATACCCTAGACTTTAAAATAAATTGGCCACGAGATCTCGGTCAGCCCCTGCATCCAGTAACATCTGCCCCACTGTGGGCCGACGCTAGGTAGGCATCCTTCCCCACCAAAATTTGTTGACAGTGACCTCACCCGTGCATTTCCATTTGCCGCCTGCCTCTTACATCATTCCGCACAACAACAACCTTCTCCTAACAACATTAATCTCGGTTTGCACGCCCATTCACAACCTAAAGCTCAAACGCACTATCCTCGATTGAAGCTGTGAAACGAAACCCCAGCTACCGATGACTCACCGCTCCTAGACCCTCGGCTTGCCTACATTGATAGCGCCAATCCTTCACGATTCGAGACTTGGCACATATAGCTACCTAACATTCAACACTATAAATACTATATTTCCAGCAAACATTTTGCCAACCTGATGCGACCAGACATCGTGCATAAATATTACTTAGCCTAAGGCGAAGCTACCGTGCCGCCTGATCGTGTGCGACTCTACCGTGCTTGCGCGCCGACGGTAGATAACCATGGGATCTTCGCGCCAGCGTGAGCTTCGTCCAGAAGACTCGTGGCGCTTCGTCGAAGGCGAGAACGATAGTTTCGATACAAGTATTCTTCCATCTCTTGGAGAATCATCACCACCCACATCTTCAGGCAACATACCCTCGCAACCTTTCTCTCAAGGCAATCTCAGCTTCGCATCGCAGGACAGCATTCGGGACTTCGGTGCCGATCCAGACGACGAGCAGGTCATTCTCCGAGAACCCTTTCGACCAAGTCTTTCTCGCGCCAGTTTGAGCGCAAATGGAGAACGAGTCTTCAGATCACCCGACCCAGAATTCCATATGCCTCGTGTGGATACCGCTAGCGAAGGAAGTGGCAGGAGTGAGCGCACGATAAGAGGCCTGGGGATAGGATATGCCGGAGACGATGGTTTGAGGAGAAGAGGAAACCCGGCATATTCAAGTCCCCAGAAGCACAGGAATGCGCGCGCGAGATACGAGACTGAAGATGAATACTATCGCAGCCAATATCGCGAACAAGCGCCGCCAACAGTTCGAAACCAAATCGCTCAAAGCATTCCCACAGCGATTTACAACACGCTCGCATGGTTTCTCAACGTTATTGGGCTCGCCTTTCGCTATGCCCAGAAGCCTTTTGCGATCCTCCTGGCCATCTATCTCTGCTTCGGCGGTCTCATTATCGCCCAGAACATGGCGACTCGCTCCATCGCCGCTTCTCTTTCGCCCCTGTGCCGTATCCCAGGCGCATCATTACTTAACCTCCCATTTTGCCCTTCTCTCGACACCATCGTACCACCTGGTGGCGACGGATCACCAGTTGAGTTTGATGATCTCATGAACGTGCAATCTAAGTTTGAACAAGTTCTTGAAAAGAGCTCCGATGGAGTATCGCTCCCCTTTGAGATGAAGCGCTCTGAAACAGCCATCCGAGATCTTCGCAGCCTTGTGCGACACAGCGACTTGCAGGCTCGCGACGAGCTTCTCTTTGAATTTGATGGCTACATCGACACGGCGCGACAGACATCTTCGGATCTACAAAAGTTCAATACTCACGTTGGTTCGGCTGTTGATGCTGTCATAAGTATCAATCGTTGGACGTCTCGTTATCTCGATACTCTATCGCCCGAAGCAGACGACGTGAGGTCGATTTCCTCTCCTCTCCCTATTATTAGCTGGGCTTCGTGGCTCTTCCACCCATTTCAGCCAACGACTGACCATATCTTCAATGAGCGTGTTCTCCTCGACAAGTACATCGAACATACAGCTCTGGTCTCAGACCGAATTGCGACTCTGATCCTCGAAGCACAGGCTGTCCTGCGCCTACTCACAAAAGCTGAGGACCACCTTATGCTCATCTACGATATCAGCTCGCGCTCTTCTGCTGACACAGCATCTCGTCGTGAAAACGTTCTCTGGAACATCTGGACCCTTGTCGGCGCAAACTCGAACCAACTCAATAGCCTTTCCAAACAACTCGCACTTCTTCGCCAGGTTGACGCCCAACGTTCTTCAGCAGTTGCGCAGGTAAATGCGCTCATCCTCGAGCTCGAGAGCATCCAGGCTGGTCTCGGCGACTTGCGTGATCGCGTTGCCGAGCCAGAAGTGTTGCGCAACAGTATCGGTGGCCGCTCTCCAATTCCTCTTAGCGTGCACATCGAAACTATTGATCGAGGAGTCGAGCGACTTGAGGAAGCGAGAAGCAGGATTCGCGCTGCTGAAAACGATCGTGTACGAGATGCGCTTGCTAGAGGCGGAGTGCGCAATGAGCCATTGCTCGAGGGTCAAGGAAAGTGAGGTGACGGAAATTGAGTAGTATACGATACTAAAGCAGAGGAAATAGGATCGTTAAGAGCTTTGATTTTGTTCGGCGTTTGGAGGCCAAAGGATTTGGAAGAGCTATGCCGTGCGTGCTCTCAGTTTATGGATGAACTCAGACTCTTGAGCTGAAAATTCCGTAACTCACCATAAAGCGGTTATAGTTTTGGATGAGACTAGCACAACTGTTTTTTTTTTTTTTTGACTATATAAAGTCGGAGGATTTATCAAGAGTAATGGACATATCATGGACTTATTTTGTCATAACAAATGATCCGCATGAGATATCTTCACTCAACCAAGCCATGTTTTGGTCTGGAAACGGAAACCTCTGGTCATTTAACGAAGTTCCTGATGTTGCTTGGTGTCGTAGTTGTATGTTGTTTATTTGGGTATATGTTTGTTCATGGTTGATGCTTCTGGTTTCTCAAAACATGGGATAATTCAACCATTGTCGTGCAAAACCAGATGGCTTCTCATGTCAAGATTCTTGACTACTGTTCTGGAAAGCACACAATTAGCGGACGGGGTGTCATAGCTAGCCCACTGCACTGTAGAAGACTCCCAGATATCCCACACCCTCTCATTGCGCCCCGGTATATATAATTCTCATAATCCAACCAACGCCTCATTAAATGCCGTCCCAATGCACCGACGTACCCGATACAAAATCGTATAATCAATGGCCTTCCCAGTATCGGCCTAGATCCCAAAACCTTCTCCGTGACACGAAACGCCTAAGCCATGCTGCCCCATTAAATGCAAGATAAGATTTTCTTTGACCGCAATGTTTTACCAAAGCAAAATTAGAAATAGCCTGGGAAAACCTTCGAGAGTGCTCGTAGCCCTGAAGATTATGTAAGTGTATACTTTATTACATTAGATGTAAAAACTTACAAATTGCTCTTTGAGAATCGGGATCGTCGAAGGGCGCGTTCTTGGCTGCAATTTCGCGCATGCGTTGCCGAGCAAAAGAAGAAGGGCTTCCGCGTCTTGGCGTCGGGTCTGTATTTAACTCGGAATTCTCCGGTTGTGTTGGGAGCATATTCAAAAGTCGAGGTCTAGATCTCCTTGTTTTTGGGATCCTGGCTGGAGCAGGTGGGCGTGTGCTTGGTTCGGGCTCTTCGGGATGTGCGGCGGTGGACGATGGTGCTGATGGTGTTTCTACTCGTTCCTCCTCATTCGTTGCAGCGTCTTCCGCTGGCCTTCGTCTGAATTTGGGTAGCTTCAAAGTAACTAGAGGCGCCGATGAAGGCCGTGAAGGTGATGGCGAGGTGCGGAATAGTCGTTTACCCCAATCCTTCATCTTCGTATTATCGCCTTCCTCTGATAGATCCTCGAGATCAACTCTTTGCCGTAATTTCCTCAGAGCGCGTTCTCGACGGACCATACCATTGGTAATCCTTGGACTATAACCCCTCGGTAACATAGAATGCTTGCACATGGGACAAAGTGAGCTGTTCTTTGACAAAAACTCATCAACACACTCGGGATGAAATATGTGACCACAAGGCAGCTCTCTGATGATGGTTACTCGATGTTCGAAGTTGGTGAGGCAGATGTGGCAGCTAGGCTGGAAATTGGTGGCAGCATTGTCACCCGCGTTTCCTATGTTGGATCGTTTGCTTCGAACACTGGCGCCAGATCGAATGCTGCGTTGATCAAATCCTCGGCTGCTTCGGAGGCGTCGTGTAGATGACGGAGTTGGAGGTGGCGCTATCGATTCAGGATCCGCGTTGTAAGTGAATAGAGGAAAGCTGCTGATGTAGCTAGCGGGAACTGTTAGGCGCTTAATGCCCATGGCTTCAAGATCAACTTCGCCAGATTCGACTCTTTTCCGGAGTGAGACTCGTCGTCGTCGCTGAACAAGGTGCATGGTGATCGACACGAAAGCAAATATGGCCAGAAGAGCACCGATGACGATGAGAAAGAAGGCCCATAGCGGAGGAATATCAGATTCATCGTGTACGGAGAGTTCGGTCCAAATACGGACATAATCCTTGGGGTTCGGGCCGTAAAGTGTACTTATGTTCTCACCGTAGGGAATGTCATCCACGCTACCTGAATAGTAACTCAGCTGTTTCATCATATTCTGACCCTCTTGACCAGAAATGGCGTAAATGGGATATTTGTTAGTGGTCATCCAGGCCCCCCCGTCCTCCAAATTCCAAACAGGAGAGTCCGCATCCTGAGGCTGATTTGAAGAGTTGTTAGGCTTGTAAAAGATAAAGGCGCGAATGGGGTCGAGACGCGCAGAAGCAAGGTAGGCTAGGGTACAGTCGATACTGAACCAAGGGGCGAGAGCAATGAGATTATAGTTGGTAGGAGGAAGATTATTTCGGCGTGTGACATTTCGAGGAATAAATTGGTATTGCTGCTGATCGCAAGCGCGATCGTTGTCGAGGTCGGGAACATAAAGAAGGCCGGTGATAAGACCATTGGTAGCGTCGGCATTGGTGGCGGTCAATGTGGTGATATTGGTGGAAATTCGCTCTTTGTATGCTATGTCGGACTGCTTGCGTGGTCAGTCAGAGCCAGATGAGTCTTGGAGTTCCCTCAACGCAACAAAACTGGCGGGGGCTGAGGGCCAACGCACCGAAAGAGCCGTAAGGTTTCGAATGATTGTCGACGGGACCGTACTGGCGCCGCTCCATACTGGATTACTGAATAGGAGGCTGATGAACTTGGTCAGCAAAGTGCACAGCTTTGGGTCAAAACATGTCGAGTTATGCCGTCTGATCGAAAGGTCGTGGGCGATGCCGTGTGGTTACCGTATTGGTGCGGGCGTTGAGGGCGGCGTAGTCGTTATGTCACGCCAGCGGCGATGATAATGAGAATTGCCACGACAATGGACGACAATGTTTTAAGTAAAAACGAGGTAAAGAGAAAAGAAAAATACATACACGACATTTCGTATCTCGGTGAGCGCTGGACGATTTGATGTCAGTTCGTGGGATGCCAAGACTGGGGTATGATGCGAGCTCTTGGCCTCGAACCCGCGGGTGCGGATGAGCAGGAACGGAAAGGGACAGACGCCTTTCGGGGAGAACGGGGAGGAGCAATCAATTGCGACTGTAAGACGAGACAGGAAGGGAAGGGAAGGGAAGGCACATTGAGAGAGAAACCGAGTAGACAAGGGGAAGCAAGAACTTACACATGCTTCTAAAACATATTCAATCATGGAATCGTAGGCATGATATGGCGTGCACCGAAGGCGCAAATAATCAAGTGACGGCCAGGGTGAGGGTGATGATTCGATGATGAGCAGTTTGGCAGAAGGGAATTTGCGAGATCGAAGCGACGTTGAAGGAATCAGGTGAAAATTAGAATTGAAAATTAAACCCGAAAATGAGGACGAAAATGAGAATGAGTAAAAAAGCAAGAGCGAACGAGTTTGACGTTTCTGGGGGGGAGAAAGAGCGAGGGAATCAAGCGAGAGTAAGGTGGAATGGCCCAGACACTGATTGTGGCTGCTGCTGGGAGAAAGACAGGCAAGAAGTGCAGGAAAGCTAGGAAGGCAGGACGGGAGGGAGCGGATGTGGATTGATAGGGTGGAGAAGGGGAAGGAGAGGCAATAGAAAAGGGCGATAGCGCGGATGAGCGTTTTTGGGGGGTGAAGAACTGAAAATGAGCCTGCCTCTTGCTGAGCCGCGGAAAGAGAGGGGGACTGAACTGGTAAACTGGATTCGATAGATGGCAGGGTTGGGGGTGGAGTGAGAGAGTGAGTGAATTTGGGCAGCCTCGTTGGTGGCGCGTTTCGGTTTCTGGGTGTGAGGACGGAACAAGGGTGTGCTGGTATAAGATATTTCTGTGCAGGGGCTGTCTCGATAGTGAAGAATTGGAAGAAAATGAATTGAATAGGAGCATGAAACCGTGGAAAAACCATCATATCAATGTGAGCCGACATGGTTCGGGAAACTGTGAATAGTCGGTCCAGGCACAGAAAGGCCAGATTCGAGACCAACTCCAAAGCGCCAAAGCCTCGGGGCCACGATGCAAATCGACCAAATCACAAGGGAGCTACAAGAAGAGCTACAGCTATGCCGAGCTAGCTTTGTTTTAGGTGCAGGAACAACGGTAAAAGGATAAAGAAAAAGCAAAAGAAATGGCTGATGCCAAGCCGGCTATCTCTCGACGACCCGAACATTTGGGAAGTAAGAAACACCAAGAGGATTCTCTTGATTCGATCTGGTATGTAGCCGTCTTCGATAGTCTCATTGACTTTGATGGTTCGCCAATTAGATACTTTATCTTATGGTTTGTCATGGGTTTAGAGGCACCGATGCCTTTGAAAGTCTGAGTCGGGAATAATATCGGGGTTGGCCCGGCCTGGGTTTGTTGAAGTTCATTTCATGCCCGAGTGTCTTAGCTTTGAGACTTCATGACCGTGATATGAATCTAATCGCCTAACAAAGCAGTCTGCATTAGCGGTGCAACAAAAGCTTGTGCTCTCCATCGCATCAGGATCAGGCAGTCAAGATTTGTCCCGTCCACTTCCCCACAAACCAAAAGCTTGTTGGTCAAGACTTGAACGTATTGGGACAGATGACCCGCAGTCGCAATCCTTGATGAAATGTCCCCTTTTTTATATCTCACCTCCAAGGACATGGATGTTTACCGCGTCACTCAGGACGTGTCTTTGCAGACGCAGACACAAGTTGAAAGATTCCCCCACTGCATGCAATGCTGTATCACATAGTTAGGTCTTACATACAGTGAGAACAGACAAGGGAGTTGCCGTTGAGTTTAACTGTAACGGTGACCGCTGTCGGCAGTCAAGGCACGATGCAAAGTCTATTGGCTACCAGTTTCCCTATTTGTCAATCAATCAGTTGATTGTCGAGAGATTAGGTAGGAAAGCAGTTCGTCACGCTTGGCATGACTCGTTGAAGCTCTCCCCAGAGCATCAAGGGAATAGAACACCGAAGCCTGAAGAGAAGAGACTCAGAGTGGCCTGATGAAACGATTCGGATCTAACCTAGCATTAGCCTTGTGCCCAGCCAAGTTTCTGCGACCAAAGCTTGTCTGGCTTAACACGTTCTGTCATCCACTGCAACCTCAACCCAATGATCAACGGTGATACGTATTGCTGATCCGTCGATGACAATTCCGCACACAGACGAGTTATTCTCGTGGTTGATGGTGACAGTGAAGGGGACGCACCCTTGCTGAGTCTGCTTAAACCCTTGTGCCTTTCGGCTTTGCTCCGCGGAGACGGAGGGGCGCAGCACACTCAAAATCCTTACACTCCGATGGTTATGTCTCTCGGCTTCAGTGACTGGCTGGAAGCAGTCGTCTGGAACAAAGAACCATCTTTGGCGTGCAGCACTGCACTGTACTGTCCTGTACTGTACATAAATAGGTAGGGCAAATAAGCGCTGTAACCCATTCAAAGACCCTAGGTTACTGTGCCATCTGAACCCTGGAATGGGACGTTTTAATCGTGATGGTGCGCGCGACTGACTTCACTGCATGCTCTCCTGGATTGCGCAGCAGAAGTGGGTAATTTGTATTATCCGTACGTAGTAATGGAATGGATGTCTATCGTCTATTCGAGGGTCCTGTGGCTGGAGCTATCCCGGCAAAACGGCAGCTGGTAATCAGGTTTTGGATTGTAGATCAAACATGAAAACTTTTAGATGTAACGTCTATTCGACAGACTTCTTCACTGTGGTCTTGTCTCGCATTTTTTACTCAGGTGCTTTGCCTTGTTCTACTGCTAATAAACTGTCAAAGATACCACGCAGAGCCTGGGTTCCTCGCATCCCAACCAGTGACAGGTCACAGTCTTCCCTTGCAAGTCGCACCCCTGTAAGAGCTTGTTCGAGGGTTAAAGACCCCAGTGCTACGCCACTTGACGTAATACGTAATCAAAAGTGGACAAAGCTAACTAACTGCCTTACAGATACCACCTAGATCATCGTGGCCTGAGGCATATTCCTTCAGTCAAATCTCACTCAGAAATAAGGCCTCATGGATCTGAGCATGAGAATGTCTAAACGAAAACTGTGCTATTTGACGAACCAGGTCCATTTTGATTGCACGTGCTAGACCATCATGATTCGCGGGATAATGGATCCAAGCCCCCATTGTTTGGGTATTCGAGTCTGGTGTGGGGGGATAATCAATGCTTCTCAAATATCAAAACCAACAACAAACACATATTCATACCTGTGCAGTAGCTCCAGTGGTAAGTCCTAGACTTAATAATGACGGGGTCATCGCCCGTTCAAGGTACGTCTAGGACAGATGGGCAACGTGCGTCCTAAGTAGCAAGGTCAAGTCCGCCGATTTCATGACAATTGTTCAAACAGGTAGTTTAGCAATGCCCTGGCTGTGGCTGACTTCTTAGTGACCTTTCAACTTCTATTGATACAATGTACACAGAATGTGATGCATTTGGAGATAGCTGACTCGTCAAGCTCACTTTAGTTATCATAGGTACGAGGCGCAGACTGTCGGGCCTTGGACTTCTAAAAGTCATGTACAATTCACAAGTTGTCACATTCAGCTCAGACAAACATTATCTTAATTGCTTTTCCTTCAATTGACTTGACATTCTGACCATCTAGGTGCGAACTCTCGTGGATTAGAGCTTTCCACAAGTTGAGCTGACGCACTTGCTCAACGGCCTACCAGCGTCGGTCACCACCATAGCCATTATCGCCGTGCTCATTGCTGCCACGGCGCTCACGTCCATGGTGTCCCTGGCTCTGACGGACGTAGTCATCAGCAGACCCTCCGCCATAGCCACCTTCGTCTCGGCGTCCGTAACCACCACTCTCCTCTCGACGCTCGTACCCGCCACTGCTATTGCCATAACCTCCACCGTAGCTGCTCTCCTCTTGGCGACCGTAGCTGCTCTCCTCTTGACGCCCATAACTACTGTTACCACCATAGCTACTCTCCTGGCGACCATAACCACTGCTACCTCCATAGCTGCTCTCCTCCTGGCGGCTGTGGCTGTTGTTACCATAGCCACCTTCGTCGTGACGACGACCAGCATAGCCGCCATCATCGTCATCACGACGGCGGCCGTAGCTACTGTTACCATCATGGCTACTTTCCTGGCGGCCATAACCACTGCTACCGCCATAGCTGCTCTCTTCCTGGCGGCCGTAGTTATGCTCAGTTGAGCCACTGTACTCATGTCGCTCAGTGCGCTGCTCGTAACCTCCAGAGTAGCTCTGGTGAGTCTCGGTTCGCTCTTCATAACCGTAGCCACCAGCATGGCGACCGTCCGAAGAGTCTCGTTGCTCATACCGGCGGTATTCTGACTGCTGGCTACCGTCAGGACGCTGTGTCTGCGAGTACTCGGCCTGGCCGTAGCGATCGCCGTGGCGACCATACTCTACCTCAGTTCTAGTGTAAGAGCCATCATCCTCACGGCGACTACTGGACTGTTTCTTAGTCTCGTCACTGTTAAAGGCACCGCCAAGGATGGAGCCCGCCTGGCTGAGAAAGCCACTGAGACCACCCTCTTCCTTCTCCTCCTTCTGGGAAGAAGAGGGCATCTTGTAGCCAGTGTTCTGCTCAACCATGCCAGATATGGCGCCAGTAGCACCCTTAAAGATAGCATCGGCCGCTGCGCCAGCAATCTTGTCCTCGAGGGTCTCCTCGCCACCTCCGTACAGCTTGCGCATCTTAAGCTTGCCAGCACATCCGTGGCCGTGACCAGTGTCTACAACACCCTCCTTGTGGTTTTCGCCGTTCTGAACACCCTCACGAGTCAACTTTCGGCGGTAATCTTCACGCTGTCGATCACCCATGTCGTTCCACCACTCCTTGACACCTTCATAGGAGCGGCGACGGCCTTCTTGAACCTTGCGGTTTCCCATGTCGCGCTGAGCGGGATGATGCATGACACCGTTGACAATGTCATCGAGGAGTCTATCCACATCGACGCTCTCGTCATCGATGGCGTCCATGAGCTGGGGAACAACCCACTGCACCACGGCAGCAGCGTTTCGGCCAGCGATCTCGTTCAAGATCTGCAAATGAATTAGCTTGACTAGAATTTCTATGCGTGATTCGCCTTACGTTGGAAAAGTGATCCTTGGAAAGCATGGAGTGAGTTGGGTTGGTGGAATCATCGTCATTGAAGACAATGTGCTGCTCACGCTCACTACTCGCAATGATCTCATCTGAACCGGTCTTGAGCTCATTACGGATCTGCTGAATGAGGGGAACGATGAAAGGGGCAATGATGGAGAAGATGAAGACAGAGAGCTGCTCCTCCAGCTGCTCAAGGATCTTGGGCAGCACAGGGATCTTCTCCATGGCACCCGAGATGCTCTTCATGATGTCATCGTGAAATTCAATAGCAGGCATGACTTGCTTAAAGACATTCTGTATGTATCTAGTGAATTCCTCAGGATCACGAGGAGAGACAGAGGTGTTCTCCATCTGCGCAGCAGCCGCATTGTTCTGGAGCTCATCCACTCGATCGCTCTGGTGTTTATCGCCAAAGATGCCATCAGGGATCTTATCCAGAAGATCACGGAGCATGCTGGTGTCAGACTTGGCACCTTGCTGGAGAGTACCCTCAAGCTCTTCGATCTCGTTCTGGGTCAGCTTGTCGGACACTGAGATTGTTAGCGTTCAATTCTACCATCAGGGATAAGCATTGGCACTAACCTTCACCAGTGACTGAGTGCAGGAAGTCAACACCACCAAAAGTGCCAGTGACAATGGGGTAGACAGGTCCACGAGCACCCTCAATCTCGATCTGGGTGTTGCGGCCGACGTGGGGAAAGACATCACGTTCACCGAGCTCAATGAGGGCCAGCTCGCAATAGTTGCTGTGGGCGAAGAAATCTGGGGAAAAGAGAAATTAGCTTTTCATGGTACTAATAATGGATGAGATAAAAGGGCTGAATGTACTAACCCTCCAGGCAGTGCAGTCCAGTTCCCATAAGGCGAAGAGCCTCGTACTTGTCCGCCTTTCGCTGAGAGTCTTTGTATCGACGTCCGAGTTCGATGGTGCCAGTGAAGAGCTTCTTGACGTGCCTGGCGGAAGTCATGATGCGTGCACGTTCGTTCGCAATATAGTTCTTCATTCCTGTTTCAGGGTCGAGAGACAACTCTCGTTCCTCGTCGATTGGCCCTCGAAGGCGTTCATCATACTGGCGAGCATCGACGTTCTCGGCGTAGTCCTTGGGGTTGTCGATATGATCCTCAGGGCGGTAGCAACCAAGTCGCTCGGCAGTGACCTCGAACTCGCCGGAGCCGTAACCGAAGGTCATGAAACCGAGGACACAGAGAAGAAGACGGATGGCCTCGGCGGAGACGGACTTGACGGTGCCGACATCGATGGCCTGGGAGTAGTCTCGAAGCCAGTTTCCAAAGTAGACCCGCGAAACGTTGATCTTGTTGAACTTTTTGCCATTGAGGGCCCGGGCCTGTGTCAGGATCAAGAGGGCATCGGTAATATCGCCGTGGCGCCCTTGAAAGAGAGAGAGAGAGTCATCAGCTACCTGCTAAGCCTCGTCCTTGTTACGGGACCACTCACAGTTTTGGCCTTCAACCTTGGAGATTGAGGCAATGTTACCAGCACCGAAAGCAAAGGCTGGAGAAGCCAGAGCAACGAGGATAACAAGCCCCACCAGGAGGTTGTGAGATCTGAAGGTGAACATGACTGCGGTTCACGTCTTCACGCTGGGAGTTTCCCAGAGGGTGAGCTGGTGTTGTACTGCAAAGATAGGAAAGAAAGAATCCCTTCTGAGCTAGCAGAGGGGAAACACAGTATCGTAAGAAGGGTTGAGGGCAGAAAAAGAACGAGGTCCTGGGAGGTTCGTTTTGGAGGAGGAGGAAGAGAAGGGGAAAATAGGGAGACGGTGCAGGATAGGTCCTTATGCTGAAGGTGGAGGAGGGGACTGAGGGGCAATCTGAACCTGGGCTCCAAGTGACGCAGCTTCAGCTGGCAACCACGCCCGTGCTCTAATGAACAGTGACAGACAGTGGCAGTCTGCTAGGGCAACACAGGCCAGACCAGACCAGACCAGATACCAAGCAAGAAACGAAACACCCGACTTAGGTAGAGGCGACCTTATTTGCCGACGCTATTTCCAGGATACCAATCGCAACCTTGGACAAGACAAGCTTAAGACAAGGTAAACCACCACACCTTAACTCTTACTTCACATGTGCATACAGTCCAGCGCTAGCACTGCATGGCAGAAGGGTGAGATGATGAGCGAGTGAGGTGGGCTCCCTCCCGAGGTGCCTCATTCCAAGCTCGCTCGTTCTCAAGATAGTAACCTCGACTTGGTAACCCCAGTTTCTCTCGGCGATCCGCTGGGCACTTTCGGCAGTGGGAAGCTTCATCATGCCAAGCATGAAATTGATGAAATCATACGCGCCAAGGGCCCGCAACTTTTGTCAGAGATTGAGCGAGGGGTAGAGGAGCTAGGGGAAGCTCTGCAAGCTACCACAGGGGTCCAGTACATGACAGCTGGTGGCATTCTCACACAATAGTCAGGTACCTCACCCCTCCTCCATGTTGATGATAGCAGGGGTTTGTAACGCGAGCCGACGAGACCATGGACTGTTGTCGAATCAAGCTTAAGAGGGCGGGTGGTTGCAAGAATACCTTAGTCAATCACTGATCAAACATTAGCATTTGCACCGTGAGAGATAGAGTAAAGTCTGATCAAAGTGCAATCATAGATAATCACAAGGCTGTTAATCATCATGATGTCTTATGAACATCCAATACTGACCTCAAGAAGGCTCATTTCGTAGGGCTCTGCCAACCTCATCTGCCGGCTTTCTCTCAGGTGCATAGAGGGGCTGCCTTACCCCTCATCGCGTCTGGTTGCTTGGCTGCGACAAGAGACAACAACTTCCCGTGTGTGATGGCAATCAGACATAATTATAACAGTGTATGTAATTAATCGTAGACATCAACGATGGTCTCACTGCCAAGCTACAGAAGAGCTCGCTTCAATGCATGGTTGGTTCAAGGCAAAATGGCTATTGTGTCCAGTCGCGTTTGACATGCTCACGATCTGCCAGGTTCTTTGGTAGGATAAGTCGGTGCAGTCAGGCGGCGAAACAAGCGTATGAACATGAGGCTATCCATGCCATGTGTTATCAATGGAACCTAAGTGAGCACTGAGATCAGTCCAAGGGAATAGGTTCTCTCAATGACGACCTGCCGTACCTATGCCTTTATAACGTCCATAGCTGTGCGGGTCAAGGTCCCAGTCCAGGAACAAGAGTTTACGCGGCCTCGAAGAGCAGATTGAAAGGTAAAAACGGACGCACCAGGATGGTTACCAAAGTTGAGACCTACGGAGAATACGTTGACCGATGGAAAAGAAATGGAATGCGACAGGTATTTCACCTCCAATCGTTTGACGAAACCATAAAGCTATCATCGCTATGGCGTCTAGAAGCTTGACTGGGGTATTCTGGGAGCTTATTCTGCAGTCTCAGCGTCCATGGTGACATTCTGATACTGACTATATTAGGTAGGATATGGTTACTGTAGGGAAAGGGAGACTAGTATGCCAGCTCTCTGAGCGAGAAGGCAGTTGCTATTGAAAACATGATGGAGGAGGCTTGGGGCTTTTACGAAAGTGCTGTAAACCGAAGTTACTGGGTTGCGAAGCGGAGATCAAGAGCACTGGAAGAAACGCGTTTGGACGCGCTGAAGACTTGCTAAAATCGCCAGGTAGTCAGTCAGTCAGGCCATAGCAGCTCGGCAACAATGGACAATAACTGGCATAGAAATCTGGGGCAGACGAGGGCACAAGCTGGGACCTAATGCGATCGGACAGACAACCTCTCTGCGCTACAGGCGACTGGGCTGAATGGGGATGGAAGACTGGCTGACTTGGGGTTGGGCTCTGCTGAGAGTTGCAAAGGTTCTGTCGCACCGCAAGACGTCGGGGGAACGCCAAGTGCCTGAAAAGAGCCTCGAACCTGGGGCCGCCCGTAGTGGTCGTCATATTCCATATGGCCATGTGCCCCTGGGCCGATCGTGCTGAGATGTACAGGTCAAGGGTGAAGGTGCTGGAATGACCCCGCCTGGCCAGTGTTCCAGCGAGCTCAGCAACTTCCAGTGACGGCACTTTCGGATTGGGTTTTGCGAAGCGGTGAGTGGAGGGCAACACACTCCACAGGGTGTGACAGAGCAGTGACACATCGCTTCAGCATGCCCTGAGAGGAGTCATGTAAAGCGCTAGAGAAGCCGCTGAAAAAGTCTTTTGTTGGTATCGCTGAAATATCGCAGTTCTGGCGATTGCACTTGCGAGGGGTCTCAAAGAGGCTGCAAGTTGATTTTGACAATGAATTTGCGATGCACGATCAGCCAACATCTGTAACATCACCATAGGAGCAACAGCAGCGAAGGGAAATACCAGCAAGTTTCCCTGATCTCTTGGCTTTATATTGCAAAATATTAGACGAGTACAGTCGCGATACATACATACAACATGGTGAATTCCGCACTTGCATCAGTAGCACCCAAAAAAGGCTGCACGACTGAGCGCGGGCGGGCAACTTGTTCCCTCGCTGCGAGTGGCTGATTGACCAGTCAGCGATGCCCGCTCAAAAGTCCATTTGGCCTAATGTTTGCGCGTCTTGGGGGCTTGCGTGTGTTGTGTTTTGGTTTTGAAAGCTCTTGGGGACGGGGCCTTAGGTTCAGGACTCATAGCCTTGCGGGCAAGTTGTTTTGTTTTGCTCTTACATTCTGTGCTGTCAGCGCTGACGCCTGCCTTCGCAACTTTCATAGCTGCCAGGAAGGTGCTACAACGGGTGCTCTGCCCTTAGAAGTGGAAGGCATGTGGATGGGCGCCCTGGGATGGGTTCCAATGTTGAGGAACAGCGAGAAGCGGGCAGAACCAGCCCAGAAATGGATATTTAGGGGACATAGGTGAGGTTACTGAGAGCCCGTAACAAGCCACTGAGCTCAGGCAGGCCTAAAGGCAACGGATGCCGCGGAATAACTGATCATAGTGGACGCCGCTGTAATGACCAAAAAGAAAATCAGGTGCAATCCCGAGAGCCCCATTTCCAAGGTCCCCGCCCAGGTGATTGTGATTGAATTTTCACCATTGTGCTCTGCTGAACTCGAAAGGCCACTCGGATAGGTGGGTTACAGCAAGTTGATTGGCGGTTGACCACTAAGAACGCGCGCCTTCTGCAGCATTTTTTTTTTCTTCGCGTAGGAAGGTGGGCGCTGATTTTATTTTTCCTAGGCGCTGCGATTTTTGGCGCCCCCGCCTGGAGAGCCATTTACTGATTGCGCCTGGTGCCTGGCCCCTACATATTCAGCGCACCGCCCACCCCGCGCCCGTTTTCACTTTTTCCCCCGTTCTTCAGTACTCTCAGCACCCTCATTTCCCAGCACTTCTCAGTGAATCACTGAATTCTCATTCCCCTCAACGCGCCAAAACCACCCAGCTTTGCACGCTTTGACACTCCACGGTAGCAAAGAACGGCGCATCGCGTCCCACTATACGTTTAACGCGTCCCATCAAATCGTCGGCGCAAACCACCAGGTGAAAGACACCAGAAGAGCAAATACAGTACTACATACTCCCAAACATCATCACAAAAGACATCATGGCCCGTCCCAAGAAGACAGCTGTTGAGAAGCAGCAGCCTGCTCCCGTCCCCATCCCTCCTCAGCACATCCAGCAATATCAGCAACACCCGCAGCCCATTGCTGCTGTTCCTCAGCCCGCGATGCCCATGCCCATGCCCGCAGCTATTGCAGTTCCGCAGCCCCAGGCCGTCATGCCTCAGCGCGTTGTGGATAACGATAGTTTCCTTCGCGTGAGAGATTCGGTAAGTTTTCGATATTTCATCCAGTCTTATGTTGTCATCTTCGCTATGGTCGAACATCAACACGACCAAGCGGCCACTTGCACAGCCCACACATACCACAACTTCATCATAGACTTAAGCCTCTCACGGCTTGTGGTGGGAACTGCAAGACCGAGAGCGTTTGCCAGTACACAATGATGTTCATCCAACCTGCTCTTGGGACAAATGTATCGCCATATTGAGATTCATTCGAGACGCTCTGTGCCTTTCGCAAAATGAAATCGCGTTCTCATTGAGCTGTTGACAAGTCTTCGAAAAACCAAAGAGCTCTGGCCAGCGCGTCTTTGTATCCATGGATCTCTAGCTCACCACCCACTCACACTTATCTGAGCCAGTACCCAAGACAAGACTCCAGACAACCTTGCTAACCTCTTATTCCAGGCCGTTGGGCGCTTGACTACTATTCTTGAGCTCCTCCGATCTTTCACTGCCGACTATGTCCGTCAGACCAACCTCTTGCTTGGCGAACCTACTGCCGAGGGTTCTCAGGACAACCTCCTCGCCAACTTTGAGCATGCCGCTCAGGCGCTCATCATGCCTGTTCCTGAGTTGGCTCCTCCTGTCGAGGAAAAGAAGGAGCGCAAGAAGCGAACAATTGACCCCAACGCCCCAAAGCGACCCTTGACTCCTTACTTCCTCTACATGCAGCATGCGCGCTCCATCATTGCCAACGACCTTGGCTCAGAAGCCCCCAAGGGTGCCGTCCAGGAGGAAGGCCAGCGACGATGGGCTCACATGGGGCCCCATGAGAAACAGGTAAGCCGTATTCCTTCCAGTGTCCTATTCTAGGAGGAATATCCACTAACATGAGTCTAAGGGCTGGAACAATGCTTATCAGTACAACCTTCGTTTGTACAATGCTCGTGTTCATTCTTACAAGGCTGGCAACCCTCTTGCTAAAGGAATGACGGATGAGGAGGCGCTCAAGTACGCCGAGGACTTCAACATTCCTATGCCTGAGCTCAAGGACGTCACTCAAAATGAGGCTCCTGCCAACGATCAGGACGCCATCGCCGAGCAGCTTCAAGCTGTGGCTGCTGCTCCGGCCATTGACGAGCCCGAGGAGGCCGAGACCCCTGCCAAGACACCCAAGAAGGCTGCTGGTGGCCGCAAGCGCAAGACAGCGACACCTGCCGCCGCTGTCGAGGAAGCGAAGCCTGCCCCTGCAAGCCCTGACAAGAAGCGACGCAGAACATCTACCAAGGCTGCCGCCGCCGAGCCTCAGGAGGAGCCCAAGAAGTCGGGCCGCAAGAAGACTAAGAGCTCTTGAGTGCCCTTCATCTTTTCTTCTCTTTCTTGATAGGCTTTGGTCTGCCTTCGCTTTACAACACTCTCCATTAAGCTCTCATTGCAGCTTCGCTGCAGGAAGCATGATACCTAAGGAGAGTGGTATATACATAGGGTTCTCTAGGAGTTTCCGGGGGATTATTTTGTTGCTTGTACTCGTTTTCAGATGGGTGGTTAATGCCCATGGATGATCAAAATCAGGACTTTATCGACGATATGGCTGGACAGTGGGAGGAACCGCGGGATTGTGTATGATGCTTATGTTGTTTGGACGTGCACAGCAATGCCGCAATGATAGCAATGATTTATCACATTGATTATTCTATTACCTGTTCATGGGAAAAGTGAAGATGGACGATGCCATTGTGATGAGCTCCTGATTCATATCTGACTGAAAATGATACTCAACCTTTTGTCTCCAAGATGTTCCCTAAAGAGTTTTCCCAACACATTTGGGTATTAATAACTAAATTCAAGTTTTCCTTTCTTGTTAAAACGCATGGCTCCGTCTGCTTCAGGTATGCCTTGTACCAGGACCAATAACCATGTCCAAGTGGCTATGCTATCTTTTGTCCTTTCACAATTGGTCAGACCACCTGATGGTACCAGGCCTCACTTACAAGGGTCTAATCCCAAGCACATCCTAATGCCCGTCATTCAGCAACTGCCGCAGAGACGTTTCACCCTCTCACCATATTAAGATTCATTTATCTCCTCGTCTTCTATCTTAAAGCCCGTTAAGAACATCTCACAATGCCTAGTGACACCCCTTCAGAGGCCGACTCAACGGCTCACCACCAGCCGCCTGCTTCACACAGGACCCTTCGCTTAGTCGTGATCGCCTCGTTTCTCCCCGCATTTCCGCTCTGTCTCGCTCATGGAATTCTATCGAAAGACGCCGCTCCCGCTGTTGGTATTATCCCCTCTGCCTTCTCCTTCAGCGGTAACTTGCTTCTTCTTCGTATGCAAGGAAGTGATGATGCACTCGCGCGCCAAATCTCGCGTCCGGTGCCAGTCTTTGTCTTTGATGTCCTACTAGCTGCAGCCTATATGATTGTGCTGGTTTCCACATGGACTGCAAAGGCACAATTGGCGTCTCTGAGCATGCTGACTGCTTATGCCACAATCCCCCTTCTCGTCAATTTGTAAGACTCGCCCGTGCGAAAGAATACTCCTTGTACAGTCTAACAAGGTCCAGTTTCATTCACCTTTGGCTTGCTCTTCTGTCGTTCTACGCGGGCCTAGCTATTCATAGAGTGGTCCAGTGGATTGCCTGGCACACCCTTCCGCCTAACTGCCCACACTGCGATCATCGACTTCGCTCAGACTTCCCCGAGCTGCCGTGGCTGGAGCGTCTGCGACAACGAAGACAGAGGGACTACTCGGCTTTATTTGTGGATGATGAGAATCGCTACCACGATGAAGAAAACGAAGAGACATTAGCGCGTGCTGAGAGTGCAGCGCAAGAGGCTGAAGGGCAGCCAGAGGTGGTCGATGTGAGAAGGAAGAATAACCGTAGGAATAGGACCGATACGCCGTCCTCCAGAGACGAGCCTGTGTCTCCCTGGGGTTCTTCATAAGGGTTGAATTGGGATCCATGCTAGTATATGGTTTGATCTAGTGCAAATTGAGTGGCACGAACAATGTGGGCAAAGGGACGATGCCCATACATCCCTTCAATCACACTACTACTCTCATATTGCAACTCGGATATATCATGAACTTGGATCTGAAGGTGATAAGTTGTTCCATGTTCTAATAAGAAAAAGCTAGATTCAATTCTAGATATGCAGTAGCTCCAGACACGTCGTGCAGAGCAATCCATATATAGATCTATGTTAGATCCAATTGGTCTTCTTTCGGGCCCTCATAAGCTACGCGACTCCAATCAGTGACAACTCAATTGGGTCTTCATTTCTTTTATTCCAAACCTCTTTGATAAGGCCAGATCCTAGCTCTTGGGGTAGCCTTAGCTTCAACTGGCAGTTCCGCATTTCCAACCATTCCAGTAGCGAATTGCATGTAAGAAACACGTCTAGAGATCCTGTTAGAGTGATAAATCTTCATACATCATTCCATAATCAGCTACCGGTGTGCACATAACCCACATTTTCTCTTTGCCGGGGCTTGCCCCTCGAGGATCGCCAGCTCCCGCAGTGGGACACAAAAAGTCCGGAGCCCCAGGTCAGCTCGATCGAGGCTAAATACCACGAGCCAACCTCTATCAGAGCGTCTTTGCTACGGCTACGTCATGCCCCTTACAGCTTCAATTTCCTTTCCTGAATTTGAAGCTTTAATTTCATCGTCTATCGCATCTGCGCGGGGTTTTATATCTCTTCTGTAGGTATTTGAGAACAGCTTCCACAAGGAATAAGATTTGTTTTCTTTTTACTCCTCCTAATCCTTGAAGCTTCCTTCATCTACAACCAGCTGCCATTTCAGCTTGACACTCCCGCCCATAGACACGCACTATCTTGCCCATCTAACGTTGTGGCTTACCATAACCTCGAATTTTCGGAAGCTCTGCCAATCCTCAATCAGAAGAACGATTAAACTTTGACCACGTTCGGAACAGTCCTCTGAAGCACAGCCTCATCACCATGGCTTCTTTCATTCGTTGGTAGGTTAGCCCAGTCAACTGTCACCTTCAGCGTGCATGCTGATCTATATTCAGGTACAACGCCAAACTGGCAGCGCGTCCACTGCTCACTCAGAGCGTAACCACTGCATTCCTCTTTGCTACAGGCGATGTCACAGCTCAGCAGCTTGTTGAGAAGAAGGGCGTTCAGAAGCATGATCTGGTCCGAACAGGTCGGATGGCCCTCTACGGTGGCTGTGAGTTTCCTGCACACTCTAAACTCAGCCTCTGAGCAACCGCTGACTTTTGGTAGTTGTGTTTGGTCCTATTGCGACAACTTGGTTTGCGTTCCTCGCACGCAGGGTCAACGTGCCGAATAAAAAGGCCGAAGTCCTCACTCGAGTTGCTTGTGACCAGCTTGGCTTTGCGCCTGTCATGATCGGTGTCTTCCTTGGTAGCATGGCCACCATGGAAGGTAAGAGTGCACAGGAACGCATCGATAAGACGTGGTGGCCAGCATTGAAGGCCAACTGGATGGTCTGGCCCGCCGTTCAATTTATCAATTTCTCTTTCATCCCCTTACAATACCGTCTTTTCTTCGCCAACATTGTAGCAATTGGCTGGAACTCTTATCTGAGCTGGGTTAACTCTCAGTAAGAAAATGTTCGATTGTTCGAAGCCGCTTTGGCAGCTATCGCCACATAGACATAGAAGGTCTCATTCACGTTGGGTCAATGCTCTTTCCGAGAGGTAGCTGGATCTGTTTTCATGGATTTTGGGGATACGCGGCGAAGGGGAAAGGAAAAAAACAAGCGAGAATTACAAAGGATTTGGATCATGTTTCGATAGACACTGTGCCTCTGTACAATAAGCCACTCAAACCACATGACCTTTGAGTTTCATGATCAACAACGGGTCTCACTCGACTTATCTTACGAGCGCGATGTGGGCTGCCAAGCCATATGATAGAGCGGGAATCGATGTCCGAGGCGTCCATCAGCGGTCCATCGAAATCGGAGCGGTAAAGGTTCATGGTGACCGCCATCCAGTCACTGATTGTTGCCCTGTTGAAACTGCGGAGAAGCCCCGTGATGAAACTGGGTGCAGTGGTTGGGGTAGGTTCCAAGTTTAGTACAGCGATAGGTTGGCGGACAAAAACATAGTACAAGATTGAATCATGAAGATCTCATCAGATGGCTCGAAGAAGTCACATGAGCGGTTCGCTGACCCAAAGTCAAGTTGAAAACAAATCAACTGTATAGAATTAACTTGAGCCATTCAAGAAAGATAGTGAGAGATTTGATAACAGAAATTGCTTTGAATATATAGCATCATCTTGCTCTTTGCCTACTAAGGTAGGTAGTTCCTAAACTCATGAATGCCGTTATCGCTGCCTTAGGCCACAAATAGTTAGCGCCAGAACCCTGGCCCATCTCAACGCAGCCTTTTCCAGGCGGCCAAATCCGGGTTTTGTAGATAGAACCGAACAACATCAGGAACTCATCCTGAACCTCAAACCCGCCTCTCTCCCCCTCTCTCATACACAGCGGCCCCTCTGCGCCAGGTGACGCATCATGCTGCCTTCATCGGTGCGCCGTGTCGTTTCCTCCGCCATTTCTTCGACCCCTCAGACCAGTGCTGCCCTCGCCTCAGCCACGACAAAGACTACACCCGTCTTGATTCGCAATCACCAGCGACGATGTTCCTCCTCAAAACCCTCGAGATCAGATAACGGCCCCAAAGAAATCTCGGCTGGTCAGTCCGTACCTGCGGCCACGTCACCCAAGTCTGGCAGTGAGAAGCGAAAGCGAAAGAGCAACAAGGATGCCTCCGATCGAGCGGCTTCTATGAAGAAGTTGCCAAGCGTTCCCAACACGCATCACATGTCACAAGAAGGTAGGAATACGGATGTTCGTCATTGAGATGAAACGCGGTTGCTAATTGTACCAGCTCTTGGTCTATCAAGTTTCTTCTCACTACACAGACCCATCTCGGTTACTCAGACCATGCCCCGAGCCGTAACCGATGAGCACTTTGCCTCCATCTTTGCCTCCCGAACTAGGAACAACAAGATGGCCGATACCGAATCTACTCTCGCCAGTACTATCGAGCAGTTAGAAGGCCCTATGGCTCAGATGACCATTGGTGGGCACGAGGGCCAGGAAGCTATGCACAAGGTTGATATCAAGAACCCCGATGGTACCGAGTCGAGTATGTACCTTCAGATCGACACTATGTCGGGCGAATTCCTACCCTTCCGACCTCCACCTCTGCCTCAACCTGAGGCCGCTGGTGAGGCAGACAGCGCCATTGTGGATGTTGAAGCCGCCGAAGACCTCCCCCAACACCGGGTTTATAAGGCCCTCTTCACCATCGAGGAGTCTACCGATCCAGATGGTCAGATCCGTATCATGGCACACAGCCCCCGAATTATGCAGGACGCCCAACCGCGAAGCTTTCTTGAACGCCTGGCTCTTCGCCAGCTGAAGTTCGATGAGGCCCAGGGCCGCCGGGACATGCACGCCATCAGCGTAAAGCGACAACGAAAGCTCAAAATGAAGAAGAAGAAGTATAAGAAGCTTATGAAGAGGACGCGAGTCCTGCGTCGCAAGTTGGATCGAACTTAGACATGTGTACATATTTCTTAGTTGTTCGAGTCCTGTTTCTGTTTTTATTCTCACATATACGGGGCATATCGAAGGACATTTTTCATTCGTGGTGTCTGGGCATGGAATGTGATGATTTCTCAACTTAAATTTGGACTGTGGCATTGCGCTTTGAGGCTTTCCATCTTTCCATAGACTCGCGCAGGTAACAACCATCATTTAAATGAGCTGAGATTTCTTCCGCAGTGACTTCGGTCTCAGATATGCGAATCATGTATAACTAGCTGTACAATTCACTTATTGGTCCTCACTCGTTACTTCATATGCCAGTGACCTTGATAAACACGAGTCTTAATGTTCACTTTCACGCCAGACTGGCTGATAGAAGAAAATGAGTTAGTTGGTCAAGGCCAACAACATATTATGCACCTAAATCAAGGATGGATGTGTTTCAAAAAGAGCCCGTGAGTCATTGAGTATAAAGTGAATCAGCAGTGGCTGTAGCGAGTTGCCGTTCCCAAGGCCAAGTTCAACGCTCATATATGGCTCTTGGGCTGAACAGAGACCCAACGTCCACAGTTCTCGGTGAGACTGAAGCTAAGTTCGGTGGAGCCCACACTCCAAAGCACTTATCTCACCGATACTCACCGCCCGGCAGAAAGTTATCGACCGCCAAAATTTTGGATTTTTGAGCCAGGTCCCACCTCGAAAACGAGATCGCATTTGCGCCAGCCCATTTTCAGAGCAATTGGTTTGAAGAAAAACCTGAAAAAATGCAGCGCAAGGCGGTGTATGTATCACTACCAATACTTACACTGCAAATCAAAAAGCTGACATCAATGCAGGGACTCGCGCATTCCAGCGCTTATTCAAAATGGCCTGCAAGAGAAGAAGAGAAGCTTCTTCGTCGTGGTCGGAGATAGGTCCAAGGACGTGATCGTGCGTCTGCACTACATCATGTCGCAGTTCGATATCAAGCAGAACAAATCAGTCCTGTGGGCTTACAAGAACAAGCTCTTGGGCTTCACCAGGTACGTAGCTCTCCTCGATCTCGTCGCTCAAGGCAATGCAGCTAACTTGGGCTTCTCAGTCACCGAAAGAAGCGCGAGCAGAAGATCAAGAAGGAGATCAAGCGAGGTATTCGAGAAGCCAACACCGAAGACCCCTTTGAGCTGTTCGTGTCGTTACACAACATCCGATACACCTACTATAAGGAGACCGACAAGATCCTGGGTCAGACGTTCGGCATGTGTATTCTGCAGGACTTTGAGGCTATCACACCCAACATTCTTGCGCGAACCATCGAGACTGTCGAGGGTGGTGGTTTGGTGGTTCTACTCCTCAAGGGTATGAACAGTTTGAAACAGCTTTACAGCCTATCTATGGACGTCCACTCGCGTTACAGGACAGAGGCCCATGACGATGTGGTAGCGCGATTCAACGAGCGGTTCATTCTGTCTCTTGGGAGCTGCAGCTCTTGTTTGGTTATCGATGATGAGATGAACGTCCTTCCCATATCAGGTGGTAAGGGTGTCAAGAAACTGCCTCCGCCAGACCTAGATAACGCCAAGACCGAGTCGCAAATCGAGCTTGAGGCCGTCAAGGAGCACAACGAAGGCCGACAGCCCGTAGGGCCCCTTATCTCTCTCGCCAAAACTGTCGACCAGGCCAAGGCTCTTCTCACTTTTACGGATGCTATCGCCGAGAAAACACTGCGAAGCACAGTTACTCTGACTGCTGCACGAGGTCGCGGAAAGTCTGCGGCCATGGGTGTTGCTGTGGCAGCTGCTGTTGCGTACGGATACAGCAACATTTTCATCACCTCTCCTTCGCCCGAGAATTTGAAGACTCTGTTTGAATTTGTCTTCAAGGGATTCGACGAGCTGGGTTATGTTGACCACGCCGATTACTCCATCATTCAAAGCACCAACCCCGACTTCAACAAGGCCATCGTTCGAGTTAACATCCACCGACAACATCGACAGACCATCCAGTACATTCGACCTCAGGATGCTCATGTGCTGGGTCAAGCCGAGTTGGTCGTTATCGATGAGGCTGCGGCTATTCCTCTGCCTCTTGTCAAGAAGCTGATGGGTCCTTACTTGGTATTCATGGCCTCCACCATCAACGGTTATGAGGGCACAGGCCGATCTCTTTCTCTCAAGCTAATTAAGCAGTTGAGAGATCAATCGCGTACTGCTTCTACCGCCGGCGAAGGCATGGAGATTACAGACCGATCAACTGGTAGGACATCAAAGACTGAGGAGTTCCAGGCTGGACGCAAGCTACGAGAGATTACCCTGTCTGAGCCTATTCGATATGCCCAGGGCGATGCTGTTGAGAAGTGGCTCAACACAGTGCTTTGCCTTGACGCGACTCTACCCAAGGCCAAGTCGAACATCAACGGATGCCCCGATCCCACACAATGCCAACTCCTAAATGTCAACCGAGATACCCTGTTCTCCTTCCATCCCGTGTCCGAGAAATTCTTGCAGCAAATGGTTGCACTGTACGTCGCTAGTCACTACAAGAACTCTCCTGACGACCTTCAACTGATGAGCGACGCCCCCGCACACGAACTTTTTGTTCTCGTTCCTCCAGTTTCTGAGGACAGCGCAAGACTACCAGAGCCTCTGTGTGTCATCCAGGTTTCGCTAGAAGGAAAGATCAGTAGGCAGAGCGTTCTTAATAGCTTGAGCCGAGGACAACGGCCCCATGGTGATCTTATTCCTTGGCTTGTCAGCCAGCAGTTCCAGGACGAGGACTTCGCCTCTCTTTCTGGTGCTCGAGTTGTTCGTATTGCCACAAACCCAGAATATGTCTCAATGGGATATGGTACCAAGGCCTTGGAGCTGCTCGTCGATTACTACGAGGGCCGATTTGCCAATCTGTCTGAGGATGAGGATCAGGTTATGGAGGATACCATGACACGCGTTACTGACGCTGAGCTAACTAACGCCAACTTGCTTGACGATGATATCAAGGTGCGGGACATCAACAAGATGCCTCCTCTGTTCTCCAAGCTTTCCGAGAAGAAGCCCGAGCGACTTGATTACGTGGGCGTAAGCTATGGTTTGACCAAGCCCCTTCACAAATTCTGGAAGAAGGCTTCTTTCTCGCCTGTCTACCTAAGACAAACTGCCAACGATCTGACCGGGGAGCACACCTGTGTGATGCTGAGGCCGCTTGAGAGCAGCGATGACCGCAGTTGGCTTGGTGCTTTCTCCCGAGATTTTCAGAAGCGATTTTTGTCTCTACTATCATACCAGTTTCGCGAATTCAGTCCTGCTACTGCCCTGGGCATCGACGAGTCTGCCAATACCGGCGCGCAGCTGGATTCGGTTGAAATCCCAGCCCTGACCAAGGCAGATCTCGATCGGTATATGACCCCTTTCGATCTAAAGCGGCTCGAGTCATATGCCAACAACATGCTCGACTACCATGTCGTCCTCGATCTTATCCCAACCATCGCCAGCCTCTACTTCACCCGACGTATCAAGGAGAATGTTTCTTTGACAGGAGTCCAACAGGCCATCTTGCTGGCTATCGGGCTTCAACACAAGGATATCGAGGTTATTGCTCAGGAGCTCGGTCTGCCAACATCTCAGCTTCTGGCCATGTTTATTAAGATTCTGCGCAAGGTGACTGCACACTTTGCTACTCTGGTTTCAGACGCCGTGGGCGCAGAGATTCCCAAGGTCGAGCGTCTTGGTGTGAGTCGCGAGAATGCCAGCGGCGCTCATGATGACGAGATCATTGATGAGCGCTACGTACCTCTGGCTACTACTCTGGACGAAGAACTTGAGGAGGGCGGTGACGAGGCTTTGAAGGAGCTGAAGAAGAAGCAAAGAGAGCTCATTGACTCTTTGCCCTTTGATCAGTAAGTCTCTTCATAATCGGCAATCGGCGTGCATTAGCTAACGGAAAGTAGATATGAAATCGAGGGAGACACTCCTGCATGGGAAGAGGCGGAGAAACAGGTACTAAGCGCGACGAAGCAAGGCAAGTCAAACCCGGTCGTCAGTGTAAAGTCAGCCAAGCAGAAGAGAAAGGCTGGCCAGACGGCGGCCGAAGTGTACGAGGAGGCTTTTGGTGATAAGAAGAAGAAGAGCAAGAGGGCAAAAAAATCGGCGTGAGAGGGTTGTAGAGTATCCTAGGTTTGTCAAAGGGAAAGGCGTTCTACTCCATAGACAGTCGTGCTAATCAATATACTGCTTCGTTATGAAAATGACATCATGCGTAGTGATATGTTTTATATGGATGGGTTTCAATATCCTTTTAGTTCTATAAGTCATTGCTTGCTCAAAAATGTAATATCAGCACCTCATGTGCAAGGATATCAATAACAGGAAACTATATTTCAAGTTACTATACGTGTCAAGATTACTGGTCACTATAATAATTACTCTTGATCTAGGAAGGCTTGGCTTGTCAATCTATATCCAAGAACGCCATCCCAAAAACCCCCTTCACCGTAATAGTTAACTTCCACCAGGGAAGTTCAGTAATATGAGGCTCAATCTATGTCTCTCTTTTCAGAACACACTTCTGAAACCCCCGTCAAGCTCCTTTCTTATCCAGTCGGTAAATTCGCCATCAGATCCGATGCCTACCTATGATGGGCTGAGTATAACGAGCATGTATGCGACAACATGTCCCGGAAACTTGCAAAATAACCAGCAGTCAGGGCAATCAGAATAAGCTAGGAATGAGTAGCAGTGAGTTGCTTCAACCGAAAGGGCGCGATTCGCTAGAAGACATATATAGTCACTTGATCTTGATCATGACTGCCTATGTAGATACAATGGGACATAAAAGAAAATGGGCACTCGATAAAATCTGTGAGTACATATACTTAATTAGGCTTTGGTTAGTTCCCTTAATAGGTACCTGTTAGTCAGTTAGTTTGTTTGTCAGAGGTTATTGGTTTATGATGAAATACCTGGGCAGTTTGGTGCTATTGGGCAAGGAACGCCCTCAATAAACTTCCCTTGTCACCAGATTTCTGAGACCTTGGTCTTTCCTTATCTTTCTTTCTCTTTTAACTACCTCATATAGATAGCAAATGTTTAGTTTTCCGCAGTTTGTTTTTGTTTCCACATACAGATGCCAGAAAGGCCTTCATGCAAGTTAGTAAGGTATATCCACCGGCCTATAGCTTCACATCACCAAAAATATAGAGAAATATTGTACTAACAATATGAAAAAAGAAACATACAACACCGGGGATTCGCTGGTCGTCACCGACCCAACTACTAATCCGGCGCTTCGCGGCTTGACTCTGGGGGAGCGGACGGGACCCCGTATTCTCCACGAGCTGTGGTCGTATGTATTAATCTTGGAAGCACAATCGCTCTATGAGCAGAGTTATTACATTTTAGCCAATTGATATACCTGATATTTCCAACCCAGTAAGTACTTAGCTTCTTTGTTTCCTGCCCTCCATATTGACTTCACAACTTCTTATCGTGGTTCTCCTTAACCAGAGTCTTGCTAGGACAGTTCTCATTCTGACAGATCTAAGGTCTGAATCCCTCGAGCACCTTCTGAAGGATCCCTATCTCGTGGGAAACGAAATAGTCAACGGAGGGGGATCAGGCTTCCATATTCGTGGCGAATCTCGGGATCTGCTTTGAGGGAAGGGTTGCAGTATTTCCATTCAATGATAACTGCCTCTAACATACAGGGAATTTGGCAACGTGTTGAATACACATGGTAATCCCCTTCGCTATGAAAATTTGGTTTACTAGTGGCTTAGTTGCGTTAGAACTGCGGAGGGTGTAAGGATGCTGTGTTATAAAGGACATGAAAGCTGTTTGGAGCGGACGGAATATATAGGCGGTGCACCGTTGTGATCAAGACTTGTTCATGTGTTTGTTCATCCTTATCGCAGATATGTATTGGATATGAATTGACGTAGAGTAAAACAGCGCGACTAGTAAAGATTAGTGGCAGTCCTTCAGTACTTATTGCCTCGATAAACCGGTGATTGGTGAATACATAACCTGACCGATATCTAAGTCTATTCTCAGTCACATGCCGTATATTGACGCGGTTCCAAGTTCCGTGTACCAAAGACTTGGAAAAGGCAATGAAATAGGTACCCCATCATTAAGGGGTGGGTGAATAGAGGATTGCATGCCCGATTACATCCATATCACTGTCTTTTATTTTAGATTCCAAAGTTAAAATTTCCTACAAATATATACAAGAAATACAAGACAATAAGAGCCTACGTTTGTTTGTTCACTTGTTTTATGAGTTCCTTGTATGTGTTGATGATAGCACTATAACAATAGACTCTGGCTGCACGGCCTACCTGTACAACGTAGTCTTGGTGTTGTGAAACTGATGGTCAACAATATACTACATATATAGCACAGAAGGCCAAGCTTACACAATCGAGACTCGCATTGTGTCCTCCCTGTTGACTCATCCCAGTATTTTTGTGTAAGTACGACGTTGCAAGGATGTCATGTTCTTGCGCGATTGTCAAGTCAACGTCTCCAAGTGACATCGGCTACTTACTGACCCCTTGTCATATTCAGAAAGGACTTTTGCAGAGAACTTACCCTAGTTGAACTTCGTGGGTGAGGATAACAGGAGGGTTTGCCCTTCTTAAGTCTGATAGGTCAGTTGAGAGCTTCAATAAGAATTAGTGAGAGAACGGAGGGGATAGACATCCTTCTTCATCTCCTATACAAGCGCAGTAGAGTTAGCCACAAGGCAACGTCGATAATCCCGCCGCGAGGTATCAGACATGGATGGGAAAGGAAATACAGCCCCCATTGAACTCTCAAGACAACCCTGATTGGTATGGTGGATGTATTGCCGGAAATACTTGACTATGCGCAAGGTAGAGAGCGAGAGGAGTCTGTATGGCTAGCCTGAGTGAGAGGGAAAAGGTCTCAGTTTCGGGGCCTAAATCAAGTAATGCGTCGCCAATTTAAAGAACTGCCCAATCGAAAGTCGGAGATTTGTTGGAAGTTTCAGTGTTGGATAAGGTGCAGCGAACAGCAGAGTCCTCCGATGTCGGCACCTTCAGTGTAGAACGTTGGGCAATGCAGCTTCTCCTCATGATGATTACCGGAGAAGAAGTCCAGGTATAAAGATGTGGTAGATCCCTCGGTTTTGTTTCTCTCCACATACTTCTGCATTTACAACACTGCCCAACTGCGACCATGGTAGATCAAAAAGATAGGTGGACTACCAACGTACGTTCATCTCAGCTTGGATAAAATTTCATAGATACTTACATGAATCTCAGGCGTACCAGCACTCTGCCTCTTTTGTGCCCAAACTCGCAACAAAGGTCATTTCGTGGTTAGATATACAGAAAGATGATGTTCTTCTTGACATTGGCTGTGGCGGTATGCACCTGATCCCAAGTTGAATACTATCGACAGTTGAGCTGATCATATAGATGGCATATTAAACGCCGAATTCGCAAAGATCTTGGCACAGGGAAGTGGTTCAATGCATGGCATTGACAGCTCAACCTCCATGATTGAGGCTGCTCGGGAATTGTGCAAGGATTCCGAGAACTCTACGTTTGAGGGTAAGTCATCCGAGCGGATTACCCTTGTTTCATAAACCAAGTTGCTAACTGTTGTAGTTTTGGATGCTGCACAACTTGTCACCAAACCAGAACTCCAAAGAGGAACTTTCACCAAGGTTTTTTCCAATGCAGCTATGCACTGGATTCTACGCCCAGCCGAGACTCGCGCTCAATTCTTCAAGGGAGTTTACGCTTCACTGGCCCCTGGTGGTTCATTCACCTTTGAGATGGGCGGTTTAGGCAACGTCTCCGAAATGCGAACAGCAGCTCTTGGCGCTGTAGCTCGCCGGGTTGGTATGAAGACCGCACTGGCAGCTGATCCATGGTTCTTCCCAGACGAAACCTGGATCACAAAAGCGCTGCAAGAGGCGGGTTTTGTGGTTGAGCAAGTAGAACGGGAGTGGCGGCCGACACCAGC
Source organism: Fusarium sp. NFCCI 5145 (assembly GCA_033439405.1). Classification (NCBI taxonomy): domain Eukaryota; kingdom Fungi; phylum Ascomycota; class Sordariomycetes; order Hypocreales; family Nectriaceae; genus Fusarium; species Fusarium sp. NFCCI 5145. The sequence continues at coordinate 41,910 of JAWDHB010000399.1, forward strand.
TGACAAGGGTGGCGTTGAAGGTTGGATTAGGCTGATGGCAAGTCAGTTACTGGATGCCGTGCCGGATGAACAGGAGAGAGAAGAAGCTGTGCAGGAATGTGTAGAGGTACTGAGGGAGGTTTGTCGGAATCCTTCTGGTGGAGAGATGATATCTTATGTTAGGTTGAGAGGTGTGGCCAGAAAGCCCGAGTAAGCGTATGTCACTTCTACAATCAACATCAGTGCTCGCTAAGAATTAATTAAATATAAAAATAGAATATCGCTTTCTATGAATTCTAATTGGTGATATTGTAAGGTTTGCCGATATCGGTGTATCATCGTGAAGAGCTTCCAGAACCGTTAATACGAAATTGCAAGTGACCATGGTTAGTCAGCCTTGGTCCCAGAAGTTTCTAGGGTGTCTTGCGTCAGCGTAACAACTGTGAATTGCGTTCATACAATCACTTGCCGGAGGGGCAATAAAGCCCAAGGCACGTACCCTTGACGTGGCCAGATAACCTTCTTCAGTTCACCTAGGAATCTTGGCTCAATACTATAGAATTTCTTATATCGCGCGAATTTTGCATTCTGAATTCCAGTTAAATAACGACGCTACTTAACTCGGACACTCGTCCACTGAAAACACCTGTATCGATCGTGAAACCCCCGCCACGCCTTACCCTACAAAGGCTCAGCAATATGCCTGAACACGATGCACTCGTGCTATCATATAGCCATTTGGCCAAATATCCAAGGGCAAGCGATGCACTGCAAACCCTGAAAAAGGTAGCCTCTCTCGTGAAGCCTATAATGCGAGCACGCAACTGGAAGGTGCGAGAGTTGGCCGAGTTTTACCCTGAACAACACAATCTTCTGGGTGGGTGCTAGGATAAGTTCCTCATTATTCCTGCCATACTAAATTCCCTTCGTAGGTCTCAACGTGAATCGTGGAGCGAAGATATGTCTCCGCTTGCGGCATGCTGGAGACAAGAACCAGTTTATGCCCATCGAAAATGTGGTAGATACAATGCTCCATGAGCTTGCTCATCTCATCCATGGCCCTCACGATGCCAAGTTCCATGCTCTCTGGGACCAGCTCCGAGATGAACACCAGAGCCTGCTTCTCAAAGGCTACACTGGTGAGGGCTTCCTTTCTGAGGGACGACGTCTAGGAGGCTCAAGGATGCCACCGCTTGAGGCTCGCCGAGTGGCACGAGAGGCTGCAGAGAAGCGTCGAGCCCGTCCTGGTACCGGGTCAGGCAGACGTCTAGGAGGTTCTGCCCCTCGCCAAGGCGAAGACATGCGTAGAGTGATTGCGGATGCCGCTGAACGGCGGAGCAGGACCCTCAAGGGCTGTGGCACGGACAATCTGAATGAAACTCAGATTCGCAATATCTCTGATATGGCCACAAAGAACGGTTTTCGCACGCAGGCCGAAGAAGACGAGGCCAATGACGCAGCCATTGCTCAAGCCCTGTGGGAGCTTGTACAAGAGGACAAATCGGTCGAATACGGTAGCTCTTATATTCCTCCTACGGCAGACAATCCAACCGGAAACGGGGGGGGATCAGTGATCCCGAATGGGGGATCCAGTAATAATACTTCGGATCGGTCTATAGAGCCTCCAGGCTGGACATGCAGCACTTGTACTCTGCACAATCCTGCCAGCTACCTCTGTTGTGATGCGTGTGGGAAGGAGCGGTTTGAGCGAAGTCCAAGAACACAACAGGTTCAGAACAATCGCCGATCCAGATCGCCAATGTCCCAGACACAACCTGTTGTCATTGATTTGACTGAAAGTCCACCACGAGATCGGCAACACTCTGCTAGGGCATCACAAAATTCAAAACCAAGAGGCACAGCTGAAGTATCTGCATCTTCAGGACCAAAGATATGGGAATGCAGCCTGTGCGGGACAGTAATGGACAAGAAATGGTGGGCTTGTTCAACATGCGGGAAAATCAAGGACAATTCACGATAGTTAGGCTGGGAATTGCGTTGCTGTTAGTCAACGATACGAAATAGAGCGAACTAATGCCCTGATCCTCTGCTTCTCGCGTCTTGGTTGTCGATCAACAATGACCTCATTGACGCTGGGTCGACAGGATTTAAGTCTGCGACAAAAGCCTTAGCTCAGTGCGGACTTTTTTCCTGTAGCGAAGCCAAGACACAGGGGCCAACCAAGATCGTAGCCTCGGATTCCCAAGAAAAGATGACATTAACGAGGCTTTGCGGGATCCGGAAAGGCGCCGATTGGAACTGGAGATGATCGGCCAGGCGGGCTTGGACGCAATCGGAGCCTGTAACAATTGGACCCTAGCAGAAGCCAGTGGATTGAGGGGCTCAGAGACCTTCGGGTGAAACAACCGAAGATGGAGGAACAAGAAGTGCTTACGCTTAAAGCGGCTGCTGGGCAGCCAAGCAAGCCGATAGCTGCAGCAGTATATGCTAGTAGGTTAGGTAACTCGCATGGAAATGGATGAGGCATGGAAACCTATCTTGATTTGCGCTGGGAATTAGTCAGTTTGCTAAGGGGTTGATGTGTTTGAGCCCTTCAGTGTGAATGGAAGTTTAATGATTTGAAATGACAAGGTGACAACTAGGGTTCTTTATGTTGAAATCAATTCTGGGCCTGGCCATACTGTACTGTAAGGTCTAGATGGCAATGGGCTCAAGGCCAGACCACTCGATACCACCACAAATTGACAGACATATGCAGCTAATTGTCCGAGACGCAGCTGCTGGAGGATAACTGTGCATATTCCATGGTAATACAACCGCTTAGCTGCCTGCTTGCCAGAAATCCAAGTCCAGTCGTTGGGCTGACACGCTGCTACCCGTCGACGTCTAGCATACAGTACATGCAGCAGCAAGAGGGCAAGCAGACGAACATGGTGTAAGAAAGCCAGTTGCAATCGGAGCGAGCTGTTTTTACTACTGTACGTATTAGTCAGGTTATTTTGTCGCCAACGTTGAAGTGCGAAAGTGAAAGTGTCTGCGTGGTGCCTGAATGGCCGCAACACCTTATTCGTCGGTTCCCGCGATCTCCTGTGTCGTGCAGCACATCCATCCTTGGCAATCCTTTCAAGGTGGGGACACTCGTCCAGAGCCAGCATCAGCGTGGATGGAGATGCGAGTGCAAATGTAACCCCATCAGGCGAGATAGTGTTGTACATGGTATTGCATACGGTAACAAACGTTGTGCAACGGGTATCCATATCCATATGTAACTTGACAGCAAACGCAGTGGACTGGGCGGTGACGCCTTAGATGGCTCAATGCTCTGCTAGCTGTCGAAAAATAGCTTCGTTGGGTATTGGTAAGGTACTCATTGTATCTCGATGACATGTACCGTACACTGCGTACAGTAACCTCTAGCGTCGACAGACTCCCGCTGTTGATGGTGGGAAGATCAAAATTAATTCGTCCCGTGATAGGGTAGTTCTGCGAGAAGGCGAAAAGGGAGGGTGTCCATTAGACGCTATCTCGCAACGGTCAATTCAAAAATCCCCATGATGATGATCAGGGTCATTTTTAATTTTCCAATGCGCCAATCTGATGTCTGTATGGGAGGGGAGAAAGCCGGTGTGGAAAGGCAACTCTCATAGTTCCGCAACGAACGGTTAACGAACCTTCTCACTCTGCTTCTGCCCTTGACTGTGATTATCCATTCGTATGGGATTACCCTTGTTCTGACTGTAGATTACACAGCCCTATTCTCGTACCTGAATTTGCCATTGGGCACAAGCTTGAAGCTTTGATTGATGGAAGAAGCGCGTTTGCAGAGTCTCGAGCTTTGTGCGACCGCGATTAACTATCATGGGTAAGATGGTTCTGTCCGATTTGGCCTCATTTGTGCGTAAGGCTGGTGTTATGTTGCACTCATATTTGTTGTATGTACTGTGCTTAGTGTGCCTGTTAGGAAGAGAAACCTCAAGCTTGAGATGCAACAGACTAGCCGGGGCCTCCCATGTTAGTTGAGTTCGACTCTCGGACGCCAAAGCTACTGCCAGGTCAGTAAGTAGCTGTAGGTCTAGGCTCTCGTAGAAGTGATAATTGATTTGTGAGATTCGGGTATCGGATTGGATGCTATTGTTCAAGTCCGAGAAATTTTTAGCAGCGAGTCTGTACCGATTCAAAGCAAGGTATTCGTTGACGGACTGTTCACCGCACAAATCAAGGCTTGCGACTGGAGACTTGGGCCATGCATGCCATGCCATTATCATGTTCGATCGGCATTTCATGGACAAGGTAGGGTAAGGTGGGCCCGGCTGTGGAGGCGATCCCGGCCCTGGGCAACGCCACGGCGCCCACTAAGGTGAGCAGCTAGCTCCAACCGCCCCACTATATATTGTAGCACCTCTGGGTGGAGAGGATCCGCCCGCCTTGCCCCCCAGCTTCTGCGAGGCGCTGAGGGGACCTACCAACAGGGCGTTATACCCCTGTAGGACCCTCCCACGACCCTTCCATTCCTCGAAGGTAAGCTGTGAGACCCCCGCCCGCTTGTCCGTGTTCTTCTTGCCTATCACGCACCCCGGCAGCAGCCTGGTGATGGACGGGATGGAGCCCAGGTGTGTCAATTCAGGGTCCTGGGCGTCGACTTCCTTGTGGCTTGAGGTGAAAACCAATGCCTATTCCTTTCAACGCTGTTGCACAGAAGAAAATTGAATATTGCATTTTCTCTTCCACTGTCTGATCTTCTCCTGCATCACCATCTGACTCAACCCCATCTCTCCCCTGCTGTTGAAGCCCGGTCTTCTCCACCTCAAGCCTGGGCTTCCAGCTCATCCAGCTCAAGCTGTCATCTCTATTCTAGCTTGCGATTCACATTTCATCCCACCTGCGCTTTCTCGTTCGCCTGCCGGATTCTGAGTTCAATCTCACCGAAACCCCAGCGATATCAACTCGTCGTACCACATCCACCAGCAGGCCCCCTCCTGTTTCTGGTCCAGACGACCAAACCGTCTGAACACGCCCTTCGAAGTCTAATTCCCCCTCCGTCGTTGTACCCAGACAAGCTAGACCCGAGCCACGAATTGTCTGACCCTTACGGCACTTTTCCCCTCTGCGCCATGCCAATTCCCCGTCAATGGTCACTTGTCGATTCGAAGTAGTAGATCAACTCCACTGACCACTTTCTTTCGGACCTTGTCTCGAGGTCGAGACCGCCGAGTCCTCACACCCCGGCCATTGCTTCTTTCGCCTACGCTTGTTGCATTCACAACTTGCAACTCTGAATATTCACTCTCCCTTGTGAACTTGTTTTGCGGCTTCTGATCATTGCGTTTCGTTTGCTTCTAGTCGCTTGGAACGGCGTTCACTCTCCATGCCTTGTAACGCTGCACCGACATGAGCCCTCCTGAGCAACCGCGTGACAACAGCCAAACTCGAGCTATCAGGCCCGCAGCAGCTGTTCACGATATCGGATTTCCTTTGACTCCCTCCGAATCCTATCAAAATCAAAATCAAATCCAAGCTCCTGTTCCGACCACGTTTGATCATACGCGACCGAGAGCTACTTTCGACCTGGTGAACGATATCAAAGGTCAAGATGCCACTCCACGACCGTTCGCCGGAGGGCGGTTCCTCAGGGACCTAGGAGATGCCTCTCGTTCACCTTCACAGAGTCCTTTTCGTCTGGCCATGCCGAGCATATCCCCTGGTCAGCTTGCATTCTCTGCCATGCAATACTTGCCCGTGCCAACCCTTGTTCTTAATAATCTTAAGACGGTTGTTCTGGCCAACGAAGCAATGGGTCGAATGCTGGGGATTCTTACGGAAGATTCGGATGAGGAGGACACTCTTCCTACTATTGAAAGTCTCCGCGGTCAGACACTGTCTCAAGTTGGCGTTGATATTCTCCAGGACGGCCAGCCTGTATGGGCAACATGGGAAGCATTTCTCGATTCCCAGGTAGATGAAATGGGTGTTCGAAATGCAGCAAAGGATTCACGACGAACCTCTCAGGCTGGCGGCGACGAGACGCCAACCGCGAGCACCATGCCTATTCCCGAAAGGCAACCAAGCCCACCCACCCGCAAGACTCAGGATTCCATAGTGGAGGTTGTGATCACTCGCAAAAGCGGTAACAAAAAAGCTTATGATGGTCATTACAACCCTAAGGAGTCGGACTGCCAAGTGTACGCCAAAATGATTATTACGATATGGGAACTTGAAGACCACCAAATATTCTTCACACTCACCTTCACCAGCACAGAATCACCATCATCGACTTTCCACCGCACGAAACGATCAATCGCAAGACCGAGTATCCTGGAGGCTGCCGAGCGCAAATCCATCGCTCACTCAAATCCATCTTCGGTTGCATCAAGCCGAGATTCTAACTCACCTTCTTTCCACAGCCCAGGAATTGTCACCATGTCCTCAAGCCCTTTCCCACCGATGGGTCCGCCTTCTGTTGCAACCCATTCAAGCACACCCTCACTTCTGCAAAAGATGCTCCTGATGAAAGACGCCCTGCTCAACAATACTCAAATGCCCATTCTCGCGATGTGGAAGGATGGTAGTGTCACATTTCCAAACACTGCTGCTCGAAAACTTTTTGAGAAGGAAGCCCCTCTTGACACATCTCTCAATGGCTTTGATCTCTTACAGTACTGGCACATTTACACCGAGGATTTTTCAGAACGCCTTGAGGTTGAAGATGCGCCTATTTGCAAGTTACTCAAGACGGAGAAGCCCTTTACTGGACTTCGAGTTGGCATGTATGATGAAAACGGGAGTAAACGGGTCTACGATGTCCTTGGCGAGGCAATCCGTGATGACTCCACAGGCGAGTTTCTTGCCGGAGTCGTCACAGGACGTGACGTTACTGTCATGACTGAAGAAATTACGCAAATCAAGGAACGGGACGAGGAGCGTTTCAAGCTCATTTGCGATACGATGCCTCAACTGGTTTGGACGGCGACACCTGACGGTCTCGTCGACTTCTGGAATACTCGGTTCTACACTTACACCGGGCTGGCTCCAGAAAACAGTCTAGGCAAGTCATGGGTGAACGCTTTTCACCCCGATGACCTTCCTGAAGCAAACAGGAGATGGCAATACTCACTGGATACGGGCAATACTTACGTTACGGAATACCGATGCCAGAGTAAAGATGGCGATTGGCGTTGGTATCTAGGCCGGGCACTACCTCAGCGTAACAAGGAAACGGGTGAAGTCGAGATGTGGTTTGGTGAGTGTTTTGCTTCACTAGCGTGCAGTTTCGTTTCTAACCAAAGCGTTCAAAAGGAACCTGTACCGATGTTCACGAAAGCATTCAGACTAAGATGGCTGCGAAACGCACACGCCAACAACTCCTCAGCGTCATTGCTCACTCCCATGTTACCATTTTTACGGTTGACCCAAATCGAAGGGTCACAATGCTTGAAGGTGCATTGATTTGGAACAATACCCATGAGGAGAACCATGATGGAACGAGGTGGTTCATTGGGGAGAACATGTATACGGTCTTTAATCGCCTAACCGCGCAACTTGCAGATGGAGAACGTCCTGAGTTTCTTGAGCCCATCGAACTTCTTCTGGATGGGGAAGCGACTGAAGACCTCAAGGAGCATGGTATTGGTAAGGCTGGGAAATTCGTCGGATGCTGAAACGCCCTACTAACCTTAGTTAGATGACCGCTGGTATCGTACTCGCTTCCTCCCGATGTTTGGTAAAAGGACTCAAGAAGGAAATGCCACGAATGACACGTACATTGAGGGCGTCATTGGCGTGATCATGGACGTAACGGAACTGAAGGTTCGTGAGCAAGCCTTGGAAAAGCAGTCTAAAGAAAAGCGAAAAGCCATGGCCAACGAAGCGGCTGCCAAGGAAGCCAATAGGCTCAAGAGTCAGTTCCTCGCCAACATGTCTCACGAAATTCGCACACCCATCACGGGTGTGTTAGGAATGGCTGAGCTACTGAGCGGAATGGAGCTGGATGAGGAGCAGCAAGAGTACGTCGAAAATATTCAGAGTTCAGCGACTTCTCTCCTTACCGTCATCAATGATATTCTTGACTTTTCCAAGGTCGAATCTGGACGATTAGATATTGAAGAGGTCCAGTTCTCATTATCCCATATCGTCAAGGAAGTGGGGAGAATGCTCCAGTTCGCCGTTGAACGAAAGAATCTCGACTTTCAATCAGACATCGGGGACGGCATCGAAAACGATTTAATCGTCATCGGAGACCCTGGACGCGTGCGGCAGATTCTCACCAATCTCCTTACCAACAGTATAAAATTTACAAACCAAGGATACGTCAGGTTTTCAGTGACGGCAGAGAAAGAGACATCAGAGTCTATCGAGGTTCGGTTCACGGTTGAGGACTCCGGTATTGGTATTCAGGATGACGTTCGCAAGAAACTTTTCCAGCCCTTCAGCCAAGGTGACGCTTCGACAGCCCGACGATTCGGTGGCACTGGATTGGGCTTAACCATTTGCAAGAACTTACTGGATCTCATGCATGGTCGTATATCACTTGAGTCGAATGTTGGTGTTGGTACTCAGGCGACATTCTGGATCCCTTTCAATAAGCCAAGCGGCCCGGCCGAGGCTGGTCTTGCTAATGCCGGTGCCATTCCTGACCGGCTGCAATCTGAACTGAGCTTGTCCTGCAACAGTTCAGAATACGACCAAATTGTCGGTACTCCCCCACTTTTTGAAGGAATGCAAGCAAATAATTCCGGATCACGTCGAGCTCGATTTGGTATATCGTCAACTTCAAGCCCCGACCAAGAACTCCCAGCATCAGAAAGAGCCAAGATTCATGTTCTGGTGGTGGAGGATAAGTAAGTCTTATGCACAAACTAGGAAGAGGTGGTTGAGCTAAACAATCACAGCCCTATCAACCAGAAGATTGCTACGAAAACGATCGGCAGACTTGGCTTTCAGGTGACGGCTGCTTGGAACGGAAAGGAAGCCCTGGAATACCTCGCCGGTGTTCAAAAAGGCACGAAACAAAAACCAGACATTATTCTCATGGATGTACAGATGCCCATCATTGATGGTTACAAGTGTACGCATCTTCTGAGACACCACATGCCTTATAAGCCTCTAGTTCAAGATGTGCCGATTGTAGCCATGACGGCGTCCGCTATTCAAGGTGATCGCGAAAAGTGCACCAAAGCTGGCATGGATGATTATCTGGCCAAACCGGTTCGAGGTGTTGTACTGGAGAAGATGCTTCTACGATGGTGCCACGCACGACGTCGAGCATCATCAGCACCTGACCCTTCTGCTTCAGATTGTTCAGAGATGAGCGAGCATTGCGATAATGCCGATATTCCAAATATCGGTATCGACGACAACGACATACCACGGGCACCTGAAGAATTCAACGGCAGCCCAATCACGCCACGACCGTTAACGACCAATGGATACCAGAATGAGCCGTCTCCTTTTGATTCCACGGAGCTAGCAGTCCAGGTCCGACGGCCAGAAGGAGAGACAGAATGGTCTAACAGACTTCAAGAAACAAAACTGATCGACGCTGCAGGCGGATCATCGAGCTTTCGGAGGAATTCGTACCATGAATTACAGACAGGGGATTCGTTGACAGAGGAGAATGTCAACAAGCTAAAGAGCGAGAATCAGTCGACAACACGCCGATAAACGAATAACCCCACCAGGACCGGACCGGAACCGACCACTAATCGGTCTAACGCGTCCGAAACTATTGAAATACTTTATTACTCGATCACCGATCTACCCTCTCCCACATCGAGATTTATCTCCACATTTACAGTAGCACTTGTCTAATAAGCGCTGAATCATATTTATCCTCTTCTTTCGGCTACACAGCATTGGCAACAAAAGCATGCATGCATTGATTGCATTACATACGGTGGAAACGGCGTTCAAACGGGACACCACATTTTAGCGGGCAGGACAAATTGACGGAGAACACGTTGGGTCCAGGTGCCTTAACTTTTGTGTTTCTTGCTGCGTGTTTTGTCTTCGATAATATAGACGGTTCCTATCACTCTGGCAAAAAAGGTAATGGGAGGACTTGGTTTTTATTGGTCGTACATGCTTGGGGCTCTAGTATGAATTCACAAGTTGGGGGCGTACCCGGCTCGCACAAAGACAAAGAAGCAAGAGGGCTATATTTTAGTAACGAGCCGTAGGAACGATGAATGATGGGATGGATGGATGATACCTTTGTTTTGCTTTGATTTTGACTATTTCAATTATCTCAAGATGTATACAATATGCATCTTTAGTTTAAATATCCTGCATAACCACTACTCGCTCGCTTTGTTCAAATTTTTGATTAGACCATATTGTTCAATGATTATCGTAAAAATCGTGAGACTTATGCCTGTCCTCGCTGGCAAATACAGTACTGTACAGTACAGTTAGATGGCGCCTGTCCTAGCACGATGGGCTCGGGCAACTATGGCACCCTCCTGGATCGTGGCTTGATCTAGACCTCGGTCTCGATTCCAGGTTGCTTGGAAGAGTGGTCAAAAACACCGGAAGCTTTGTCCCCAACACGATGAATCTTATTCTTAACCCACTTTGCAGTTCGCGGGATCTAGGCCCATCTGTCAGTTGCGTTCTCGTTACACACACCCCCTCTAAAAGCGGGAGGGCAGAAAATAGAAACAAATAAAAAGCCACGTGGGGCTTATGTTCGGGTGTTGGAGCTTACCTTCCATTGCATGAGACCTCGGTGCTGGCGATGCAGACGCTTGTCTCGACGGCGATAGTCCCTGAGTTGGTCTATGGGACCTTGTTTTTGAGAGGCACTACCGTCCGGCACACTGGATATTTTGCCGTTCTCGTCTTCTGAATCTGAGGAGCTGGAACTGGAGCTGGAGTCTGAGTTGCTGCCAATAGATCCTGAGCGGTGAACACGGCCGGAGCCCTCTTCCTCACCGTCGGAATCGACCACAATACCGGCCTGTCTTTCCTGGTGGCCAACCTCGAGGTTGTCACGAGCAGTTTCGATCACTTCGACCACATTCCGAAGGTGTTGGTCGCGACTAGCCCATCGAGAATGGGCGCTTCCCTATAACCTTGTTAGTCACTGTATAACGCCTGTTGGTGGTTGTATGTGTTGGCTTACTAAACCGGACCAGAATGTGAGCTTCAGCTTGATTGTACCCAGTCTATCACCACACTCCTCTAAACAGCAAGCTGTAGCACGTTGGAAATCACCCTTCCAAATCGGCAGTTCCAGCTCTGTCTCCTCTTCATCCACAATATCTTTGAGCCAGAGGACAGCGAATGCGGCTGTATCGTCTCCAAAAAAGCCCTTCTCTCGGAAGGCAATAGACATGCAGCTGCTGTATCTCCTATCAACAGCGAGAGCAAGTGATCTACCTCGCTTTGATTTCCAAGTCACTGCTCCTGAGTCATCTTCATCTTCAGTGTACATCTTTGCACTGCTGATACTGGTCCGAAACTTGAGTTTTGATGAGCGAAGATCCTTGGGGCAATCTACAACGGTGACCGTAGGCTGGACCTCGACAGTACCGTACTGCCATCCCAAGAAGGTCCGTGGCGCTTGGAGTTGAACACTGCGGAAGACCATTGAGATACGGACACGTCCATAACCAATGCCGCCAGTCAAAGGCCAGAATCCCATGACCTGCGAGCGCTCACGGAATACTTCTGCCAGGGGCAAGTGGATGATTCCTAGCAATGGATCATCTTCCTTCAACCGAGCATCACGGACCGTGACGAAGACTTCTGCTTCACGCCAGTTGCGAATGAACCTCTCACAGCCGGCGTTATAGAATGGCTTGGAATTCTGAGGCTTTGTCCTTGTTTTGAATGTCTTTCGGTGGTTGAGGATGATGGTGCAGTATGCGCTTGGCAGTCCTTCGCCAGCGTCCTCTTCGTCGGTCGCCTCAGCGTCGTTTGCGGCCTGGCGCTTGTTTAGTCGCTCCAGCTCGAGGCCCGTGATGTTGTGGATTTGGACGCTGAGTAAACCGCTGGGATATCCATCGGGCGGGGGCGCTGAAATGATCATAGCATCTTGCTCGGCCTTGAGCTCCTGAGCCGTTTGTTGTTCAAGTTCGTTGGCGTCGCGCTCCTTCTTGCCTTCTTTGAACATGGTCTCGCGAAGCTTACGCTCACTTGACGCTCGAACCTTCTCCTTGAGTTGATCCATAGTGCGGATCTCTGGGTCGTGTGTCTGCTTCTCGAACTGGCATTGCTGAATTCTGGTCTTGGAAAAATAGCCAACGCTCCATTCCAGCTTTCCGGGCATATTGTCGCCTGACTTCAAAGCCCTGAAGCCATCTCTGCGCTCCGACATCTTTCCATTAGACTTGTCATCCTTCATTAATTGCTTGATTGGAATCTCGATTCGACCGAGGTCGTCATCTGCGGTCAGTCTATCGGAGTCCCATAGCTGAACACGTAGTCGTTCGTCAATATTCAGTTCTTGCGGCGTCACAAGAACGGAGCAAGTCTCGTTCCAAACAGGCTCCATCTCGTTCTCCAGTACTCGGGTCGTCCACATTACTTTACCAAACTTGGCCCAACCAACCGAAACATAGCCATCTGAGCTACCTTCCTTGATAAGTGGAATACCAGAGTCACCCATCTTGAAGTCGTAGCCACGCTTGATGTTAACCACCAAAACACCTACAGCGTTGGTGTCCTTCTTGAAGTCATCACCGGCAAGCATGTCCTTTAGATCTAGGGTAAGACTTTTGGGTGCGACGTACTCAGCCATAGCGGCATCGACAGCGGACTGGACGAAGTTGCTGATGAATGGCACATCCATGATGTTGATAGCATGCTTGTTCAGAGGCACGCAGCTCAGGTTGACCTTGGGTTGCCCGAGAAAGGTAAGTGTGCACAAGGCGAAAAAGGGAGGGTCGGGAGTAAGCTGAAGACGCATGCGCATTGTACCAATCATGCCTTGCAGATCCACCCAGACAGGAATCTTGAGGTTCCCAGGAAGGTAAAAGGCGAGGTACAAATGCATATCTTTAGTTCGCTCCTTGAGAGACTTGGATGATGATCGGGTGCGGTAGGCAAACGCAACTTCAAGGTTAATAAAGTCTCCCTCTTCTGCTTCCATACCGTCCTGAACCGTGGCACTACTGTCACTGGTCTCTCCATCCTTTTCCTCAGTGTCATTCTCACTTTGCTCCCGAGTCATGAGCTGTCCATCTTCATCCACTGCTCTGGCTGCAGCTCCTGTGGGAAGCCACCGTATACCAAGGATGCGCAAAGACTCACTTCCCTGGCCAATATCCTCTACGCTGACCATGCGGACTAACCTGGGGAGCGATGCTTGCATGACATCTTCCAGGGTATCTGCAAGACTGGCAAATAGGTCAGGGTTGATAAGGGGCCAGACTGAACCGATTAGAGAGTTTAGCCAAACCGTCCTCTCAGTATCGTGCTTCCTGGACGCCTTGACAACACCTCGTCGGTGGGCATCCCATACTTCGTCTTGAAAGATGTTGTTGACTTTGTTGGACATCCATTCTCGGATGGATCCGACCAGGCACCAGACAGCTCCAACACTGGCCGCAGCCAACACCAACCATACGGTAACGCCAATAAATAAGGATCCGGATTTGCCCCCCTGTAGAATTCCCTCTCGCACAAGCCTTTCGAAACCAAACGCGCTGGCAACGATGGTTGCAACGCCCGCGAGCCCGAACGTGACACCGTGCTTGCTAATGGTCGCAAGCTCCATGCGAAGGGCATCGAAATCCGGTGGGGGGAACAACTCGCCCATAGCATCATGGCTTTGTTGAATTTCTTTATGCTCGTCACGAAGCTGCTCATCTGTCTTGTTCTTGTTTTCTGATCCTGTTGCTGTCCGTTGTGTTGCACCAAAAGGGGGCTCATTTGTGTCTACCTCTTTGAGAGCATCATCGGTGAAATCGTGGATTGTGACGGGAAGATGAGTAACAGGGTCTGTAACTTCTCGCTCAGCTCTCTCTCGCTTGCTCTTCTTGATTTCTTTCCTCCTTTGTTTGGGATCTGAAGATTGGTGACCGACTTGTGAAGTGTCTGTCATCCTTTCTCCTTCTCCCTCTTCTCCTTCATCTTCTTCAATTTCGTCTTTCTGGCCCTTTTCGGTCTCAACTGACTCTGGGTGGGGCCCAGCATCTTCTCTAGACTTTTGCTGTAGTTGATAGTCGTTGGAACCGGCAACCTCTGACGGGTCAGACCGATCGGCTGCAGCATCTTGACGGGCAGCTCTTTCTTCTCGATATTTAGAGATGGTAGGAATAGGGTGCCTGGCGCTGTATGGAGTTGTAAAGCGGCGATGCTCCTCCGCGTCGTCTCTTCCAGACATGGCGGGTCGCGTAAGCTTATAATAGAATGGGCACAAGAAATTGGCAGTCGAAAATTCCTCGGAGATGTAAGAGAAAAGCTTATTTGGAAAATTCAATGGAGAAGGAAAGACCAAGAAATTATGAACTAGGAGAAGAATGACAAGAATTACTATCGAGGCAACTTAGTGAAGCGGTTGAGTTGAGTTGTAGAAGGTGGTAAGTTACTACGTCATCAGCTAGTGGCATGAATGATTTGCCGAGCTTGCCTTCTTGGCGAAATCGTTAAATAAAAATAAATAGATCCCGATTGCACAAGCAAGTATTTTGTGCTATTTTGAATCTTGGCGAGTCAATGCTTGGTAGTCAAAACCTAGACCTGGCTGTGAACGTTGACGACGTTGATGCCATCGAATGCAGTTCGTTCTTCTGAGGCAGACTACCTAACGAGCTAACGTTAACTGTGCCACACCCTAAGAGGCGTTAGCTGAGGAAGCCTGATTAGTACATTTGCTAACTATTGAAGGTGCCGTGTGTCTTGTCTATACCCGAATGCATTCGTTGGCCTCGATCAAGCCTCAATTAGCCTGCACTTTATCAATCAGGCATTCACCAGCTCATAGACTCTCAGAGAAATAGGACGCGTGCTGTTTGTTGGTCTCTTGGCATTACACCAGTACGCAACACGTCAGCTTGCGGGGAGCTGGAATCAAGCTTGCCCCGGCAAACGGTGGGGTATTGAGATAGATTGGAGTCAACGTCCGAAATCCTGTCATCGAAAGGAAAATAACTATGACTTACGATATACAGTAGCACTCAATGGTTATCTTGAGCCGTATTTGGTTGATTACCCTCCGACCGTTTCATCATGCCTTATCAAAGCAGGTTTTCGACCACACAAGACAGCGCGGACACGATGGTCAGTTAACTGCAGTGATGAATTCATTCTGACGATTCAGCGGTTTCTTCACCCAAGGTGCGTGCGTGCCTGTCCATGGCTGTCATTTCGGGTACTAACTCTATGCTTTATTGCCAAACAACAGGACGGGCATTGGCTGGCCCGCTGCTGACTTTTTGTTGAACATTTGCCTTCCATGGCATCGGCCCCACTTCTCCGTTACGGATTCGGCGCCGGCCTTGAGTGTGTGCTCCGGGCCTAGACATGAAGTTGTCGGGAAATAGAACACATCGTCGGGCCTTGATCTCTTGAAATTGGGCGAACACCGTGTTGTCGGTGATTTTTCAAGCTTACGAGGTTAATACAGTAATAGTCATTATGTACCCACCTGTGTCTCCCTCTGCTTTGATTTGACACAGCTAGTGTTATTGCCCTTAACTAGCCAGCTGGTGAAGACAGAAGCTGAACAAACTGTCGCACGATTTAACATATCTCGTTCATCAAGAGCTCATGGCGAATAATTCTCATGGAGTGACAACCAAGGTTCGTGTAATGTGAATGTGATGAGCGGTCTGCTTATCACACCCGCACACTAAGCTTTCTGTGACAATAACAGAAATCTTGGCTTGATTCGAAACTGTTCCGATCAATCTGAGGAGATGTGCATTGTTGAGGAAGAGGATATCGGATGACGGTCGTTCGATGTCCTAGTGTGTTGATACAAGCTGAGCATCGTGACGAGATACAGCCGTGCATAAGTAGCCAGTTGGCTGGCTCCTCTGTTGGTTGGCCGTGTCACCTCTGAGCCGCGATATGGAGACCTGCTGGTTCCCGGAAAACCACTCAACAGTATCACCACAGAGAAACAATCATGCCAGGGCCAAGAATAAGAATGCGCACTTGGATCGGTTAGTCTAAACTAGCGCCGTCACAGTGCATTACAAGAGGTTGGGCAGAGCCTGTCGTTGGCTGCATCTTGAGATTTTAAGCGCCCAGAGACTCAAACCCCAGGCGCCAGGGCCCGTCGGTGGCTTTAACGTGCAGTGTTCCAAATTTACTCGGCCAGTCAGACTGGTAGATAAAAAAAATGCCCAGGCCTCTAATAGGCGCCCGGAGACAATATTGTTCCCATGATGATGGAGGATGAATGGACTGAGCTGTTTAGACTAGTAGATCGAACGTAAAGTAAAAACAGCATGATCCCCTGCTTCTTACTTGCCTCTTTTCTTCAATTGTGTCTCTGAAATACCTACCTTAAACCCCTTCTGCGACATTTAACCTCCTTGTTCAGACACTATATCGACCATCGCAGCAACAATAAGAAACAGCCCCGGTCTCAGCCTTGGCGCCCCCGCGAAACACTGAGCCTCTCTACTCCTCTCACGCCAATTGTCTCAGCACGGCTACAAAACTCGGCACGATCTGGGCCATCCATCTTCTGTAACGTTTCAACTTTCGCTGGTGAATTGTACCATCTCGGCACCTACATCATCCGTACCCGATCTGGCAACTCGATACCTCCTTATACCCGTTTAAACAGCGCTATCGATTCGCATTGTCCACCCCCAGCGCATCAGATTTCGGATCACGGTTCCTACTATAGCTTCGTTATTCTTGGCCAAACCTCTTGACTTTTCGTTTATGAATCTGGTCCTTCCTACGATCTCATCCGAACCTTCTTCATCTTTCTTTTCTCGGGTCGCTTCTGTTACTCAGCGTCCTCATTAACACTCTCTCAACGGGCTGCCCAGCCACGACCTTCGCTTCCTTTCGCTGCTGGATCAGTCTTTTATTCTTCTTATTTTTATATTTATTTGTTTGCCTACGAATTTGGATAATATACTCGACGTCACTCTCTCTTGAAGGAGAGAAAATCCTCTGCAGTCCTGTCGCCGGCCGACTTTGACTTGTTTTTAATTGACACCCAACACAACACATATCGCAACGATGGGTTCGCATATCGGTTACCTCGAATTAATAAAGAAGCAGTTTACGACCAGTAAACTGTTTTTCCACTTTCTTTTCTGGACATTCCATTGGGGCATCTTCGCCTATGGTTGGTAAGTTGAGATGCAACTCGTACAAAGATAAGGTCCATAGTTGACTGATTGATATAGGTGGAAGCAAGCCGCAGATGCCAGACTTGCAGGTCTCAACACACTCAAATTCTCAGTATGGATCTCACGAGGAGCCGGTCTAGTCCTTAGCGTCGACTGTATGCTTATCCTCCTTCCCGTGTGTCGAACTATTATGCGCTGGGTTCGACCCAAGATCCGCTTCATCCCACTCGACGAGAACCTTTGGATGCATCGCCAATTAGCTTACTCTATGCTCCTCTTTACCTGTCTTCACACAGGTGCTCACTACGTCAACTTTTACAACGTGGAGTTGACTCAGATCCGACCTGTTACCGCTCTTCAGATTCACTATGCTCAACCTGGTGGTATCACTGGCCATATCATGCTCCTCTGCATGTTGCTGATGTTTACGACCGCCCACGCTCGCATCCGCCAACAGTCGTTTGAGACCTTTTGGTATACTCACCATCTCTTTATTCCCTTCTTCCTCGCTCTTTACACTCATACGGTTGGATGTTTTGTGCGCGACACTCCTGAAGCCATCTCACCTTTTGCGGGTGATGAGTTCTGGGAGCACTGCATTGGTTACCTGGGTTGGCGATGGGAGCTTTGGACCGGAGGCTTCTATCTTCTCGAGCGCTTATGGCGTGAGATTCGTGCTCGACGACAGACCAAGATCACCCGAGTCGTCCGTCATCCTTACGACGTGGTTGAGATTCAGTTCAATAAGCCATCATTCAAGTACAAGGCTGGTCAGTGGCTCTTCCTCCAGGTACCTTCGCTCTCCAAGTACCAGTGGCATCCCTTCACCATCACTTCTTGCCCCTTCGACCCTTATGTGTCTGTCCACGTTCGCCAAGTTGGTGACTTCACTCGAGAGTTGGGTGACGCACTTGGTGCTGGTGCTGCTCAGGCTAAGCTCTACGATGATGTCGACCCTATGGGGATGTACGAAGTTGCCCTTCAGAACGGTGATCAAATGCCTGCTCTCCGAATCGATGGCCCCTACGGTGCCCCCGCCGAAGACGTGTTCGAGAATGAAATCGCCGTGCTTATCGGTACCGGTATTGGCGTGACTCCCTGGGCTTCCATTCTCAAGAACATCTGGCATCTTCGCAACTCACCCAACCCTCCCCGCCGTCTCCGACGTGTTGAGTTTATCTGGGTGTGCAAAGATACCGGCTCCTTCGAATGGTTCCAGACTCTGTTGTCATCTCTAGAAGAACAGTCCAACGAGGCGGCACGTATGCCTGGCAGCACAGGCGTCGAGTTCCTCAAGATTCACACCTATCTTACACAAAAACTGGATATCGACACCGCTCAAAATATCGTCCTCAACAGTGTTGGTGCTCAAATGGATCCTCTCACAGAACTGCAATCACGAACCAACTTCGGTCGCCCCGACTTCCCTCGTCTGTTTACTACTATGCGAAATGGTATCTTGGACCGAACATACCTAAATGGTCTGGAGTCGCACATCCGGACGACAGTTGGTGTTTACTTCTGTGGTCCTTCAGCAGCCGGTATACCATAATCCTTCAATGCACTCCTTGAGACAATGCTAACTTTATCTCTAGCTCGTGATATCAAGACGGCCTGTAAAGCAGCAACAGTTCCTGATGTGGAGTTCCGGTTCTGGAAGGAACACTTCTGAGCTCGCGGGCGTTTTGATTACTTTCTATTTAATTTCAGGATACCATCAAATACAACCTATTTGCACACACCACAAGATAGTCTGAAACTTTGTGGAGACAGCAACCTCAATTCTTCAAATTCATAAGCCTGATACCTGGCAGTCACTGGAGCTGTGCTTGTTCTCTGCGTGATCGATCTTCATTTCTGCTACATAGACTTGGATGACCAATGTATCATCAATTAACCTCCAGACGCGGACCGGTCTGTCCCATGAATTAAGTGGCAATAGCAATAGCAATATCAGATATAAACGACAGGGTCGCGTTTCATCTAGCACCCTTGAAATAATATGGTGTGATAAATATAGCTGTAGCCAGTACCCTAAATGCAGCCTATGATATGGGTGCAACACTATAGTTTAGCAATTATTCAACAGCCCCCATTTGGTTCCTTTAGTACACATAGAACTGTTGTGTAAGTGGGAGAGTTTCTGCAGGCGCCGCCTCGCAGACCTCTCCATCTGCCTCAACAGTATAACTTTCTGGGTCAACACGCATTCGCGGCTTAAGATCGTTGTGACGCATGTCACTCTTGCCAATAGACCTACAACCCCTAACAGCCTCAACGCGACTATGCAGACCATATGAATCGATGGCACCTGACTCGACAGAGGCGGATGAGACGAAGATAATGCTCGTAGCGGCACAGTGAGGCGAGAACATGGGACGAGCAATAATGGGTTCAACAGTTGGGATAGAGGCGTTGGGATCTCCCTAATATCCAATTAGCAACCGGTAGAGCTGACAGACTAGGGGGAGAAACTTACCATCTGAGCATAGGCGATATGCCCACCCTTGAGGACAAGGCTAGGCTTCGTGCCAAACCACGCGGGATCCCACAGAACAAGGTCAGCAAACTTGCCAACCTCGACGCCTCCAATAACATGTCCAAATCCCTGAGCAATAGCCGGGTTGATAGTATACTTGCTCACATAGCGCTTCACACGCGCGTTGTCGGCTCCAGTACCTTCGTCCTCGGGTAGCCAACCTCTCTGAACCTTGTTCTTATGGGCTGTATTCCATGTCCTCAGAATAACCTCTCCGCAGCGACCCATAGCCTGTGAGTCAGAGCTCATCATGCTGATGGCGCCTTTGTCATGTAACACATCCTCGGCAGCGATGGTTTCTGCGCGAATACGACTCTCAGCGAAAGCTACGTCCTCGGGGATGTTCTTGGACAAGTGATGGCAAACCATGAGCATGTCAAGGTGCTCGTCGAGAGTGTTGCGGGTGAATGGTCTTGTAGGGTTGGTCGACGACGGGAGAACATTTTGATGCTCTACCACGGAGATAATATCGGGAGCATGGCCACCTCCAGCACCCTCTGTGTGATAAGTATGGATGGTACGGTCCTTGAATGCAGCGATTGTGGACTCAACGAAGCCAGACTCGTTGAGTGTATCAGTATGGATAAGACATTGAATGTCAAATTCATCACATACACTGAGACAAGCGTCGATAGCAGCCGGAGTGCAGCCCCAATCCTCATGAAGCTTAAGACCACACGCACCAGCCATTACCTGATCGCGAAGACCCTCAGGGGAACTGTCGTTTCCTTTGCCAGTAATACCAATATTGATAGGAAGTTGATCGCAAGCTTGTAGCATTTGACGCATGTAGTGAGCACCAGGTGTACAAGTAGTTGCGTTTGTTCCAGCACTACAATCATGATAAGTTTCCGAGACAACGTGGTAAGAGGGTACTGGACAAACCTTGGGCCTGTACCGCCGCCAAGCATAGTGGTTACACCAGATGCGAGTGCTTCGGGCACTTGTTGTGGACAAATAAAGTGAATATGCGTATCGATGGCGCCGGCGGTAACGATCTTTCCCTCGCCTGCAACGACGTCGGTGCAGCTGCCAACAATCATTCCCTCCGTTACATTATCCATCACATCTGGGTTACCTGCTTTTCCGATGCCCACGATCATACCCTCTTTGACTCCAATATCTGCCTTATAGATACCTGTCCAGTCCACGATAAGAGCGTTTGTCACTACGAGATCGAGTGTCTCGGCATCTGACCGCCCCGTGGCTTGACCCATTCCCTCACGCAACGTCTTTCCGCCGCCGAATTTACACTCATCGCCGTAGACAGTCTCATCGCGTTCGACTTTGATCCAGAGATCTGTGCTGCCGAGTCTAACCAAGTCTCCGGTTGTAGGGCCAAACATAGTGGCGTACGAAGCGTGATCCATTTGGAAGACATCGATATGAGCCAGATCACCTGCAGGGTCTGGTTTGTGAGCATATCCGGCTTCTGATAACCGGGCAAGAATCTCGTCAGTGCGTGAGAGATCGACGGCCCCCGATGCGAGGTTGTTACCACCGCGAATTATACGATTTCCGCCAATCTCAACAAGAGTCACAGTCTTGGTGTCTCCAGGCTCGAAGCGCACTGACGTTCCGGCCGGGATATCAAGACGGTAGCCATATGAGCGAATTCGGTCGAACTCCAATTGAGGGTTGGTCTCAATGAAGTGATAATGAGACCCAACTTGAATAGGTCTATCTCCCTTACTCGTTACCTGAAGGCGTATCCTTTTTCTACCCTCGTTGAGAGCAATCTTCTTGGTCTTGACAGGAACCACAGCACCCGGCTGCTTATCGAGTTGATACTCTTCAGTAGCAGCCATGGGAAAGATAGTGTTATCTGGTATAGGGAGGAAACTTCCATAAAGAGCCCTTCGCAAGTCTCCATCGTCTGAGCTGATGGGATTATGGACTGTGACCAGGTAAGTACCTGATGGAAAGGTGCCCTCAACTTGAATCTCATGGAGAGTGGTGCAGACAGAGGGTAGAACATGGCGACGCCCTAGCATCGTGGCACCCAAGGCCATCAGGTCAGAGACTGTATGGTTGCCATCTCTGATAAGTTCATGGAGGTTATTAGCGATGAGAGCCTAATTTAACTGTTAGTCGAGTTGTGTCAAGTTTCCAACTGGCTCATTCTTTCAAACAAGAGACAAAATCGTACTCACCACAGCCTCTGAATGGTTTAACTTGACTCCTCTCGCTAACCGTCGCTGAGCAAGAACTCCCAACTGAGAGATTACTAGCTTGTCGATCTATAAACCATGTTAGAGTACTGTCGCGTGCTATACTGATATGTTGTAGTGAATAGCCGCAACAACCCTGCAAAAGCCATGTCTCCAACCAACGACATGACTCCGCAGACTGGGTCTCTCAGCCTTGGCGAATGAAGACGAACCTCTTTAGGTACAAGATGCATTTTTGTGAGAATAGACTCTTTTTGGCTATCAAGAGATCAAAGAATTAAGAGGGAGAGTGAAGAGGGGCCCAAAAGTGCTTGGTGCTATCTCGGCACGGCATAGCCGCTTCAAGAGTAGCCCGACACTTTGATGACTTTTTGGTCTCGACCTTCTCTAGCTACAGTTACGGTACTTCCCCCACTGTAATTTGAGATAACGGGACTTCTTGGGGTCTGCTTCATTGATAAGTTGAGGCCGATCGATTGGTCATTGACCTGCGCCCGTTTGTTGGCCTGGGTTTACATCATGCAAACCAGCTCAGTCAGCTATTGGCTCTGGACATATTGATTGTGCAAGCTTTTATACATAAGATGCTTGATAACGCTTCAAGAGAATCCAAAAGTGGCATAGTTCCGGTAGCAAATCGCTCATCGTGGGACAACTGAATACCCAATGAGGGTGCATTTCTAACAATTGCTTCATATTCTCTTCATCGTCGCGTTCCAGAGAGCAAATCATAACGGGTGATATCCCCGCTTCAACGTAACATAAGCTCATCGCTTCAACTCCGTCCTATACCGTCCTCAACGCCTTTGCAAGAACCAAATCTACAACATCGTAGGGAAATCATACCTAGGAACCAAAGCCTAGGGGGACTGGGCCAGATAGGACTGCTATTCCTCCTCCACTTCCTCATCCCATTGCTCTTTTTCTTTGTTCATAAGTTCCGTCATGTCGACCGGCTTGAAGATGGAACTTTCTGGGTCGGTTATCCTCGGGACCTTGCGTAGGCTTTCATCGTCAAATACTGATCCAATTGTATCGATCCATCGCTTCCGCCGCTCCATGAGTGTCTTCGTCAGATCGCCAATGCCCGGCCGAGCGGTACCAGCAGCGCCGCCCACAAAGTGACTACCACCGCCTGCACCTCCAGGACGCTTCGTCTTTTTACTTTTGCCCATTGTCCGCGTCCGTTTAAGGTATGCAGCTTGTACTTGAGAGTCAAGATCCTCCAAGATCGTCTGGTACTCCTGGTAGGCCATACGTTCTCGCACAAGTTCTGTCAAACGAGCTTTGCGCGCACCATTAATCAACATCTGCTCCTTGAGACGGTTTTGCAGAAGTCGTAGTCTCGCTGCTACCTCATCGTCATAATGGCCGTCATACTCTGCTTCGAATCCTTCCAGAGGAAGAAACCCAATGTGTCTGAGTTCCTGTTTAATGCGTTCATCGACTTGTGAATATTCCAACTTGGGGTGTGAGGCTTTCTTCCAGGCCTCTGTTGATGATTCAGGCATGAAAGCCGCTGGTTGTTGGTTCGTTTTGTCGTCAGAAGATGCAGGCTTTTCTTCACCGTCCGCATCACCGTTCATGCTAATGTCTCCGTTGGTGGTTCCATTCG
Source organism: Fusarium sp. NFCCI 5145 (assembly GCA_033439405.1). Taxonomy (NCBI): domain Eukaryota; kingdom Fungi; phylum Ascomycota; class Sordariomycetes; order Hypocreales; family Nectriaceae; genus Fusarium; species Fusarium sp. NFCCI 5145. The sequence continues at coordinate 65,433 of JAWDHB010000399.1, forward strand.
TCATAGGCTTGTCATCCGCAGATTGCGCGCGGGCTTCAGGTCGAAGTGTTTGCATAAGCCGGGTCAGCCAAGGACCTACAGAAAGTTTGTCTGTTTCTCCAACATCGTCGTCCATGTTGTCTATACTTCCTCGAGGTTGGTTCGGTGGAAGCTTATCACGCCCTTGCTGTGGTGTATCGATCGACATTGCGCCATCCTCCTCAGCCCAAATTTCTGTGTAATGCCTCTTGCCGCGCTTGGGCATGACAAAGGGTGTCACGCGATCGCCTCGTTCTCGCAGGAAGGCCAGGTCCTCCTCGGAAAATGGCCGGAAGAATGGTTCAACATAAGTTGAGAACGTTGTGAAGTTGATCTGACTGTTGGGCTTTGCATTGCTAAAGTCTTTGTCGGGTGGATCGCCTGCGATAAGGTCGGCGAGATCTGACGGAGGATACGTTGAGACGGAGTAAATCTCTTTGCGCTCTTCATCGGGCATTCCTGGGTAGGTAGCTCGAATTTCGTAGATGGTGGGATCAGGGAAGGTGGAAGGATCTTCGCCGAACGTCATGGCCTGAGGTTGTTCGCGACGAGGCGGTGCACCCTCGTCTTCAGAGCTTGACTCTTCTTCCTCTTCCTCTTTTTCTTCAGTCTTGGCTTTCTTATCAACATCCATAGCCCCCGGTGAGCCGGCGTGAGCAGGGGACAAAGGAGAGCTTGGGTCTCGGTCGTGTTTACGGTTTTTCGAATCTCGCATTGGTGATGAACGTTCTGTAAAAAAAATTAGTTTCGAAATCTAAGCTTAAGTGGTTTCCAGCCGCTGGCACTGGCAAGCGTCTGTCACGAGGCGCATGCCTGAGGCTCATCATGTGTATCGTAAAAAACATACCAGCATTGCTCTCCGGCGGCGCAAGTGAATCAGGCTTCTTTCTCTTATGTTTTGGTCGTTTTCCTTCTTGTTCACCATCGGCGCGGCTCCCGTAGTCTTCGGAGGGTCGCTTCTTGCGCTCATCTGCCAAATGTCTCATGCCGCGATCATAGAATGTCGAGCGCTTTTCCATAATGTTTGACAGGCTTTTTAGTCGGTCAATCATACCATCAAGGCTCTTTGAATCTGGAATGGTTGCATTGGAGGCGGATTGATCGACGATGTCATCGTAGGTAAGATTGCGAAAAAGAATGACTCTTGTGTTGAGATAGTCTGGATCGTAAAACTCCTGCGGCGGGAGGCTAGCTGTCGCGACTGGGGCGGGCGTTGTGTTGCGGCTCTGTTTCTGTATGGCCGAGTTCTTCTTGCCCGTTCCCTTCTGGCTCGACCCCGGAGGCATGGTTGCGAATGCACAAGAACAGCGCCAGCATATATTAGTATGTGTTGCGCGGTTTGATCAGATGGATTCGAAGGTTAAGCGGGAGGTTTTGATGGTAGTTGTGACCGTCGAGTAGCAACAGGCAGGGACGACACGGCTCCAAGCACGCGATCCTATTAAACATGCGTCACAGGCTTGCTGTCGGTACGTACCCGCCCCTTGATGATCTCAGCTGAGACGGGAGGTCGCAAAACAAAACAATAGGCACACCAAAACTGTGGTGACAAAACCCCTGGAAAGTTAGTGGCGATGTAATAGTGGGAAGTGATTGGAACTTTTGTCACCTTAGTTAAGCAGTGCGCCTATCGAGTTTACGACCCAAGACCTGCACGGAATTAGTTAATTCCGGTCTTTGTTTAAGTTCCTCAAGGATGTCTTATTCGTAATTGATACCATCAATCTCTTGGCTTTCGCAATAAAATTCTTGTCGTTAAACACCATCTTTGATCCTGAGTGTGACCGACAATATTGTGACTGACCGTCTTCGAACTGACAAGAACGTTGCATACCTAGAGAACAGTTAGCTGCAAGGGATGCAAGACAAATGCACGTAAATGCTATTTCCTCTTACAACAATGGCTTCAAACGCGAAATAAAACCAGGTCCTGGGGTCAAATTCGAGGATCGTTTTCTTCAATAAAGCCCTTTGCACGACGAGATCAACGAAATCCCAAAATCACTGGTCCTTTAAGCATAAGAACAAGGACTTCTACTGAGCCTTTCCACTAGATCTTATGGCTTTCAGACCAAGCCAGCTGCACTCCTACCAGTCTTGTTATCTGACTATCATGCTCGTGGTGGGTGTGCTGGATCTAGATGAATCCTACATAAACATTCAATGACTCGCTGGCGTTCGATAGGCACAAAAGAGCTGCACGTTCTCTTAAAGCTGCTCCTACTCGCAGAAACCCGGAGAAGAAAGCCCTCAACTTCACTCAACAGATGGGCTTGCAGAAAGTTTCAACGACATTCGATTGCTTGTCTGCCACTTCGATAAACATCTAATGACCGCGGCACTAGCACCCCATAAGCAAGGTCACCCTTCTTCGCTGATGTTCCTCGGATCCTTCTTATGCTGGCTGCCTTTTTAATGTGGTCTCCAACAGAGTTCCGGCCATTTTCACAGCCGATAACTCCCGTGCAACTCAGTTGGCCTTATCTTCATTGCAACGGAATATGTCTTTATGCGGCGAATGCCATTTCAAACTTCTAGACTGTATTACCTGTGTGTCCTTACACCAGTGTTGATAGCTACATGTGGTGGACTGCTCTTCTCTGATTGGTTGCTGCCTCTCCTCTGTGGAACAACCCGACTAATACGAAAACACCAACAGCGTCTCATCGCAAATAACAGATTACGGCAGCTGCCTTTCTTTTCAAATGAAGAGAATACTTGTTATGAGACTGATGCTTGCTTATTCTTCAAGTGAAAAATCAATGCAACAGTTTGTTCATGCCTAGCACTGAGGACTCGACCTGCTTCATAAGCAAACCCATGCCAGAGGACTCTCGTCATCCTCGGTTGTTCAAGCCTACAGCCATGATCGTCGACGATTCCCAGTTGAAACCGCCTGGTAACTATACCCCACTCACACGCTACGAACTAGATCAACTGCTCATAGCGAACGAGGGTGGCACATGTTTGCCGCTGCAGCAGCCTTGCAAGGTCCCTGAAACTCTATAGACTGTGAACATGTGCTTCAGTCATTGGCTCCCACTTCCATCACCTACCATATAGCTCACACCTAGAGCGAACCCTGGCGGCGGGGTTGCCATGTCTATCTGGTGGGGTTTAGCAGATCAACAGGGACCTACATACACATGAGCAAGTAGATTCGCGTCTCCCACATCGTGTGCAAGGCGACAGAGCTGCCGACTATGTACAATGGCCATTGTGCCGAGATCATTGTACCCGAATTGGGTTCCAAGCCACGTCTGCTTGTTTGTCAACTCGCGTGCCTCGACGTATATAGCCCTGGCTTGCCGTGTCCTTGTTCCTCGAATTCTCTTTCATCTTCAACTTGGTCGTGTGAACAGCTTTCAACACTGCTTCAGTAGCTTCTTCTTTCAACACCTCTTCTCTCGATATAAAATGAGAGAGTACCATGGCTTCTCATGTAAGCCTTCACTCAATCTCCTGTCTCAATGTCTACTGATCGAACTACTAGGGTGGTAACATGTTATCTTTGGCTAACGCTCAGTCTCTCGTGGCCGGCATCGTTGCTACTGCCCTCAGCACACTATGTCTTACATCAATCTTCTCTAGCAGGAGTCAGGATGAAGCCCCAGGCTTGATCAAATCCTTTTTCCTCTTCTTCTACTCCTCCTTCATCAAACCCCACCAGGGCGACAAGAAGGGCAACCAGCAGGATGCCCTCGAGAGCTTCTATAAGAAGCAAGCCGGGGCTTACGATGCTACCCGAAAGGTCCTCCTCCGTGGTCGTGAAGACATGCTGGCGCTTGTTGCCGCACAGCTTCAGGCAAAGCTGGATGACACTGCGCCTAAAGGCGAAAACAAGAACAAGCGAATCTGGGTTGATGTGAGCCGCAATTGATACCCTCGCTCTGATAAATTACTGACTCGTTTATCCCTACAGATTGGCGGCGGCACTGGCTTCAACATCGAGGCTATGAGCGCGTTCGTCGATGTCGCTACCTTCTTCTCGAGTGTATACCTCGTCGATTTCTCTCCTTCGCTGTGCGATGTGGCAAGAAAGCGATTTGAACGCCTTGGCTGGAAGAATGTCAAGGTTGTCTGTGAGGATGCTCGTAAGTTTCGACTCGAGGATTATGAGTCTGGCATGCCCTCGAGGCCGATTCCTCCTCGTTCTCCGGCCCTGAGCTACTTCGATAAGCCTCGCCCGGACTTTGGTGGAGCAGATTTGATCACCATGTCATACAGCTTATCCATGATTGTAAATGCCACAGCACTTCAGAAACCAAGCAAAGCGCTAACATACGATAACAGCCTGACTACTATTCGGTCATTGACTCTGTGACTTCGCTTCTGTCGCCCCAAGGTATCTTGGGCGTTGTAGACTTTTATGTTCAGAACAAGGTTGATTTCGCATTCAGAAACTACACTGGTGGTCTTGTTGACCGTCACGTCAACTTCTTGTCGCGAAACTTCTGGCGCTCTTGGTTTGATCTTGACCGTGTTGGCCTCGAGCCTAGTCGCCGAGATTACCTCGAGTATAAGTTTGGTACTGTTCTCAACGTCAACACTCGTAACAAGGGCTTGGGAGCTATCCCATACTACATCTGGCTTGGATGCCACAAGAAGCCCTTCTCATCGTCCAGTCTTCCTCACGAGATTGTCGAGCGCATTGATGCCCTGGTTACGGAATCTCCCTATCTTTACCCCGCCAACCAGGGAGATGCTTTGACTCGAGCCATTGAAAGGTCTGCCCCTGAGATTCGATCCAAGGCATTCCTCACTGCTGTTCAGAACCTCTCTTCTAACCTCCCCCTCCCCTCCTTCTTCTACCAGAACCATCACTGGCGCATTTACTACGATGAGCAGCTCCCCAAGCATACCCAGTTCAATGATGAGTATATATATGCCTTCACCTGGGAGGATACTCGAGTTGATGAGCGTTTGTTGAAGCTAGGCGCCGATGACAAGGTCCTGGCCATTACTTCTGCCGGCGACAACATCCTCTCGTACCTCCTCCAAAGCCCTGCTCGCGTTCATGCTGTCGACTTGAACCCTACCCAGAACCACCTACTCGAACTCAAGGCGGCTTCCTACACTGCCCTTCCCTATGAGGATTTCTGGATGATCTTTGGAGATGGAAAGCACCCTCGTTTCCGTGAGTTGCTCATCACCAAGCTTTCTCCTCATCTTTCTGGCCGCGCATTCCAGTACTGGCTCAAGAACATCCATGTTTTCCAGAACAGCAGTGGTTATGGTCTCTACGACACTGGAGGTTCGCGCCATGCCATTCGAGTCTTCCGTTGGATTGCCCGAATCTTCGGTCTTCAGAAGGCTGTGAAGCAGCTCCTTGATGCCAAGACCCTGAACGAGCAGCGAGAGATCTGGCGAAGAAAGATTCGACCTGCGCTTCTATCCAAGCTTGTTTGCAACCTGGTTGTCTCGCAGGAGAGCTTTCTTTGGGCCGCCCTTGGTGTTCCCAAGAACCAGCTGGCTATGATTGAGGCTGATCACGCCGAGTCAGACCTGGTCAAGGGCCCCAAGCCCGCCGCCAAGAACACTCGTTCTCATGCTATCTGGCACTACATGGTCAACACTCTCGACCCCGTAGCCGAGGAGACTCACATCGCTGAGGATAACCCTTACTACTATGTCTGTATGGACGGCAAGTTCTCGCCAAAGTGTCACCCTGATTATCTCAGCCCCAAAGCCCACGCGAAGCTCTCTCGCCCCAACGCTCTTGATGGCCTTCGGATTCACACTGACGAGCTTGAGGAGGTTATTGCTCGCATCACACCTGGAACTCTTACTGTTGCCGTCGTCATGGACAGCATGGATTGGTTTGACACCGGATCTCGAGCCGCTGCCACTCAGATCACCAAGCTCAACCGGGCTTTGGCAATGGGTGGTCGTGTGCTGCTGCGTTCTTCTGCTTTGACTCCTTGGTATGTCAAGGAGTTTGAGGGTCACGGTTTCTCACCTAAGCGGCATGGTGCTCGCATCGATGGGGCTTGCATCGACCGCGTCAACATGTATGCTAGTTGCTGGATCTGCACAAAGGTCGAGAACTTGCCTCCTCCTACGCCCGAGATGGATCGGGCTGGAGGTGCAGACATTACCTCCTTGACTCTTTAAATACAATGGCCGGAAATGAGCTGGGATAAGGGAATTGGCACTGTGGGATTTTAGTAAATGACAGAATAGCGCGGTTAAGGGACAATATAATTGATTTTGCGCAGCTGGGCTCTCATTCTTGATGATGTTTGATGATGTCAATAGACTAGACTCCGTGATCGCTCTGGCAAAAGCCATTAAAGTTCACATAGCCCACATTCTGCCATTCGAGAGTAATGGGATACAGGAAACATCTTGTGTGAAATTGACGCAATCTTCGTTAACTCAAAGGAAATTTTTCTATACAGGTGCCTGCAGTCACAAATCTGCATGACAAGTAGTACTATCAACAGCATCCTTCATACACGCGCACCAATCAACTCTTTGTCACTTTACGCCTTCCACACCCGTCGAACAGCCTCGGTGATACCAACGTCGTTGGTCTCGAACTCGTACAGTCCCACGCCAGCAAGGACCGTGGCGATGTTGAGAAGCCAGTTGAAGATCTTGCGGAGGCCAGGGTAGGTCCTTGAGGGGATGTAGTCGATGACTACCTGCTGGAAGCCCATGTGGGAGTGGAGGAGGAGAACGCTGCAGAGGATGGCGTCGAGGGTAGGGTTGAGAGAACCGGCAGCGAAGGGAGCGACGGTCAAGGGGACAAGGCCGGCGGCGAGGAGACGCTCGAAGGTCCAGTGGTAAGAGCCGTGGGCGGCGTTAGGATCGGGAATGGGAGCAGGGTCGTTGACTAGCGAAGGTGTTAGTTATTAAGTTCGTATCATGTGAAGCCAGTTGCGATTCGGCTCGGGGAAAGTTGTTTCGTACCACCACCCTCAATGCGCTCTGCCAAGAATACGTTAGCATGGAACCTTTCGAAGATAGTTGGATATACGCACGAGGCCCAGGAGGGAGAATAGCAGATCGTCGAGCAGTGTTGTGGAAAGCAGCAACGCCCTTAAGCTGAGATCGGATGCTAGGCATAGGCATGAAAGCGCTTCGGGTCGCGGGGGCAGCGGCCCATCGAGAAGCCATAGCGGTCTGCCTGAGCAGAGAGGAACGCGCAATTGAGGCCATTATGAAGCTTTGAGTATTCTTGTGATGTTGTCGCGGCGCTCAATTGGTGGCTGCTTCGAAGGGCGTGAGTTTGAAGGTCGAGGTGATGATGTATCGAGCCTCCAATTCAAACTGGCCCGGAACTGCATGTCCTACATTGCCGAGGATCTCGAATTACCTGTTTCGTGATTGGTTGGCTACGTCCCGAAGGTTTCCCTGTGGTATGGATACCTCTGGTAGTCTCAGATCCAATAGCATTCACTCATCAAACTCATCTATGATTGGTCAATCATTTTTTGGAGTCGCCCGACGTCGCTTGGGAATTTTTCGAGACTAACAGCTTTGAGCTATGATACCTAGTCGAGGTTGAGGACGGGTTGGGGTTTCTAAAGACCATTCTTTCCTTTGTGTCTTTTCAGCTTTATCCCTGAGCAATTAGCTCAAGACCCTCAGCCATGGCGACTCGCGCCATCGTATCGAAACTTGCACCCTCACGACCAACCATACATTCGAGATGTCTTAATGGACAACGTTCCCTCCAAATTCGATTCGTTGCGACAACATACCTCAAGAAAGTTGCAGAGGGCGAGGGAAGGTGGAAAGAGAGGGCCAAAAAGATTGAGAATGGCGAGATTCCACACACATGGGATGTGCTTCAAGAGCGAGGATATATCAAGGATGTGGCAGGGTATGCACCACTACCCGTGAACCTCAAACTAACCATATGTCTAACTTGTGCTTCAGAACCCCCGACAAGATCAAGGAGATTATGCGAGTCAGGAGAATAGGCTCTTACGTCGGCATCGATCCTACTGCTGACTCAATGCACGTCGGTCACTTGCTGCCTCTAATGCCCATGTTCTGGATGTGGTTCCATGGTTATCCTGCCGTCACTTTAATCGGTGGCTCGACTGCCCGTATTGGCGACCCTACCGACCGACTCGAGAGCCGGGCGATTCTCTCCAACGCGGAAATCTCCAAGAATATCACAAAAATCCATGTTCAATTGACTAAAATATGGCAGAACGTTCACATCTTGAAGCAAAAATACGGATATCCGGAGGACTGGGCTGCCACGCATCGCTTGTTGAACAACAACATGTGGCTAGGAAACCTTACTCTTTATGATTTTGCCAAGAGGATAGCCAGACATACCAGAATTGGACCTATGTTGGCAAGGGATACGTGAGTTTCTCCATCAGCAAATATTTTGTGTATTAACCAAGGTGACAGTGTTAAGCGAAAAATGACTGAGGGAGACGGTATGTCACTAGGAGAGTTCATGTATCCTCTTCTCCAAGGATGGGATTTCTGGCATATGTACAACAAGCTTGGCATTCAAATGCAAATTGGAGGCTCAGACCAATACGGCAACATCACCGCTGGAATCGATGCCCTCAAGACCATTCGCGAATCCGAAGAGGCGCCTCATTTGAAGATGCCATCAACCTGGGACCATGAGCCAATAGGTTTCACTGTCCCTCTATTAACAGACTCTGCTGGTAACAAGTTCGGTAAGAGTGCTGGTAACGCGGTGTGGTTGGATGAGTTTAAAACAACAGCATTTGACTTGTACGGATACTTTGTTCGACGGTCTGATGATGAGATCGAGAATCTGCTCAAGATGTTTACTTTCATACCCCTGGAGCAGATCTCCAAGATTATGGAGGAACACCGAGCAAAACCTCATGAGCGAAAAGCGCAGCATACTTTGGCTTTTGAGGTTCTCTCACTTATTCACGGATCGCAAAAGGCTGTTCAGGAGGCCAAGCAGCACGAGTTCCGCTTCGGTACCAAGCTACCCAGTGGTATTGTCAATGAACCCACTGCAGAATCTGGCATTATCACTCCCAATAATGCCCCAAGAAGCGACATCCAACTTCCTCGCTCCATCATGAGTCTCTCGCCCGCTAAGATTCTCCACGCTGTGGGTCTCGCCAATAGCAGTAGTGAAGGCCAACGCCTACTTTCTCAGCAGGGCGCTTATATCGCCGCCCAGCCCGGTCAGAAGCGAGGTCTTGTCCCTGGAAACCTGTCCTGGACACCCATGAAGGCGTGGTTCCCCGAAGAGACCGCCAAGTTTCTTATTGACGAGCGCATGCTTATCATGCGCAAAGGCAAGCACAATATCCGCATTGTCGAGCTCATCAACGACGAAGAGTGGAAGAGGAGCGGCCAGATCTACCCCGGCCAGCCCGGTACTGGTGTCATCCGCAGGATGAAAGAGGAACTCAGGAGAGAGATGGAAGAAAACGGAGAGAGTGTGACAGACAAGAAACTCGCTCGAATTGCGGAAAAGAAAAAGAACGAGCTCAAGGTTGCCAACAACCCTGACATTGAGCTGCCCAGCAAGCACGAGATGCGAGAAATGCGCGCGCGGTGGGCGTCAGACAAGACAGACAAATAAGGAGGCGTCTGCAATACCGGCTCACATTAGCCGTGTAAAATACCACTGTACTATATTGTAATCTGCATGATACCATAGATATGATGTAAAATGTTTCAAGATTCATGGGTATAAATGTCTGATCCTGGATCTATCTATAAAAGACTGCCAAGTCCCCCTTGGGAACTGGCAACTTCTTGAGCTTCTCCATTATATCGCTATCTGTCATGTTTTGCTCTGTGATGATCTGGTCAAAATGATGGCAGCCATCCGTATACTTCTGGAGGGGGTCTCCTCCTGGGACAGGACGGCTCTGGCCAGAGGCTAAAGCAGCGAGGTATTGCTTTGAGACGACGAATTTATGGACACGGTATATGAAGCCTTTGATGACACCAAACTGGACGAATCTGCGGACGTCGACAAAGCGGAGAACCTCGAAGCCTGCGTCTTGATGTCCCTTGAGCCATTCCATGACAGATTTTCCGGGGGCGAAGGTGGACATAAGCTTGATAAGGTGATAGTTACTCACAAGGCCACGTCCATGAGATACATACGCAGCACACTCGTCAACCATTCCATCAACATTCCGGATAAAGTCGTGGATTCCAGGGCGCGGAGCGTAGCAAGCCGTGAAGAAAAACATATCAAGGAGAATAATAGTGTCATAATAGAGTAGATGACGGAGCGCTGTTTTTGCTAGCTCAAGCGAGACGGAGGCAGCGTGGGCGATACGTCTGACATCAGAGACGCCGTCGATGTGGGATATGACCTTTTGAAGAGTAAGGTCCCAGGTTGGATCCATGATGTCGGCGAATTTGGCCTTGGGGACCGGGACATGCCAGCCTCGAACCCTGGGAGGATCCATGTGATGAGGAAATAGTTTCATGTTGATGGTGTTGGCTTCGTCTGTAAAAAAAAAAATAAGCATTGAGTCTACGTAGGTGTTTAATGTGAACTTACCAACAGGAATCATGCACTCTCCATAATTGTCTAAATCCTCCTTCACAATCTCAAGCAAACTATCAATAGGCCGCCTTCCAGAACCCTTGGTCTCTGCATTCTGGCTCAAGTACTCATTCTGCTTCTCCATTTCCGAAAAGGTCGAAGCCAGACCGCGAACCACGCGCTCATAAGGGACGTGATCAACGTCTGCGTCAAGGACGAGGCCAAAGTTGAAGATGAACTCATTACGGAGGTACTTTGTGTGAGGAATGACAACGGGGTATCCTAGGACGGTGTATTTTCCGTCAGGTGTGTTGACGGTGAGGTAGCGGTTGCAAAAGGCCTGTCTCGGGATGATGTACTCATGAAGAACGTCAAAGTCGATGAGAGGGGATTTGGTTGAGCCGTCGACAGGGGTTATGCAGCCTGCAGGAGACTGGGCGACAATCTTGGGGCCTGGAGAGTGTTACCATGGATATGTGAATTTGTGAGTTAGTGAGTAGTTACCCTCTTGGGGGAAGAATCTGGCGTAAAAGATGCCTTGGATCATAGTGGGCTTTGGGTCATAGTCTGGTGTTGATCATAATGTTGCTGAGATTAATTCGGAGTATTCGCCAGCAGTAGCGATAGAGCTGAGCAGATGTTACGGCTTTTAAATAGTTTCTTCTCAGGCCAATTTCATAACAATTAAAGTTTACGTTCCTGAAACTTAATGATGAGCGAGGATGATGATGATGAAGTCAAGCGATATTTGCCGTTCAACTCAATTAAGCAAGCAGCACTGAACAACCTATGCCCCGCGCTAATTGGCTACCCTGGATCAAGCCACCAGATACCTTAGATACTTAGGGACATAGGGATGCAGCCGTAATCACTATCAAACACCGAAAGAAGAAATAGTGAGATAAAATGCAGTTGATGGAGAATTCGCTTGAGCCATTCATTATGTCATCGTTTCAGTCATTCGGAAGTTTGCATTGGTTGCTGAAGCCCCTTCCAGTTCTGAATTGACTTTGTTGCTTACCTATGTAAGAACAGACGTAATTTCCGATATACATACAGTTTATACGCCTAAAACCAATGAGTGCCATCTACATGAAATGGGAATAATGTCTTCAGTGGACGAGGTCCTACTCAACGGTTGAAGGGCGTTAGCATGAGGCATATCTCCCGGAAATGATGTATACCTGGCTTTGTAACAGGTAATCTGGCAAGAGAAGATGGTGGATAGTGATGGAACAAGCTAATATCCATTTGTTTACATTCTCGTCTTCAGATTTGATTGAGAGATGATTCTTAGGGCGAAAGGTGTCTTCTATAACTCATTTGATCCGAATCTAACCCTCATAAAGAGGCTCCCATAACAGCCATATTTCTTTTTCAGGTTCTCTTTCCTGATTAATCGACTTGCCTTTTCATAATTATCCACAGCGTGTCATTGGCAGCAAAAGTTGCCCCACGTCACTACCGACTGACATCCATTACATTTACCACCTGAGCCTGCCCAAGTCTGGACCACGCTTGCAGTTGATCCAATCCAGTAACTTCCATACCTACCGGACCTTTCTTCCCCAGGCTTCTAACTTCGCCTTCGCCATCATCTTCACAGCAAGACTATTTTTCTTGTCACCACCCACAAGCCCTGAGCTAGTACTATTCACTAGTAACAGCATCTTTGAGAACAGCTATTACGACCGTAAACTTCATACACTTCAAGAGCTCTCCCCGCTCTTGTCTCATCCTCAGCCCCCGCTATCTCTACTCAATCCCCTCGTTGCGCCGCGCCGAGCCACGCCATATCGCCATCTACATACACCATGGCCGACAATCCCGAGCCGAGCGGCGACTCTCAGATCACCTTCAAGGTGAAGACCTCGTCGGACTCGAAAACACATAGCATCACCATGAATGACACAGCGACTGTTCTCGACCTCAAGACCAAGCTTGCGGGCGAGGACTTTGAGAACATTCCTACTGAACGACAACGCCTAATTTACTCTGGCCGAGTGATGAAGAACGACGACACTTTGAGCACTTATAAGATCAAACATAACAACACAATTCATATGGTGAAGAGTGCTGCTAGCAATCAGCAACCTAACCAAACTCCCACCGCCAATACCTCCACATCGACTCCTGCCCCCGCCAACATGGCCTCAGGCACAGCCAACCAACCTTTCGCCAACTTGACCGGTGCTAGATACGCCGGTTTTGGAAACGGTCTTCCAGGACTTGATATGTTCGGACCTGATGGTGGCGTACGTGTGATGTGATGGCCTATATTCATGTACGCTGAACTTGTTGCTGACATACGTTTCCAGATGGGTGCTCCTATGGATGAGGCACGACTTCAGCGACTCATGTCCGATCCTAACATCCAACAATCCATGAACGAGGCGCTGAACAACCCTGACTTTATCAACATGCTGATCGATTCGAACCCCATGCTACGGAACCTCCCCAACGCCAGAGAGATCATCACATCCCCGTTTATGCGCCAGATGATGAGTAGTCCTGAGATGATGAGCCAGGCGATGCGCATGCAGCGAAGTATGCATGGCGAAGAGACCGGATCATTCCCTGCTCCCGGAGCCACTGACACCACACCTCAAGGTCCAGCTAGTGGAGGAAATGCTCAGAGTCAGCAAGGACAGCAAAATCCTCTCACAAACCCATTGCTGTCAGGCTTGATGGGAGGTCAGCAGGGAGCAGGAAACCTTCCTGACCCCAGCCAGCTAATGCAGCAGCTCGAGAGTCTTCGTTCGCTGTACGGACTCGGTGCCCAGGGACAGACCGCGACGGGGCAGACAGGTACAGGAAACACACCCAGCCAAGGTGCGACGGACAGCTCGGGCGGTGCGCAAACCTCTGGAACAACACCTAGCCAAGCTGGTGCACAGCAGGGATCGACCAATAACCCACCACCTGCGAACCCATTTTCCGCGCTCTTCCCCCCTGCTGGTGCTGGCGCCCAGCCCAACAATCCTTTCGCCATGACCCCTGAGATGATGCAGCAGATGATGCAAATGCTCAACAACGGTGGCGGAGTGGACGCGGCTTCTGCTGACAACCGACCCCCAGAAGAGCGTTACTCTGAGCAACTGCGCCAACTGAATGATATGGGGTTCTTCGACTTTGATCGCAACGTTGCGGCTCTGAGACGAAGTGGTGGAAGCGTTCAGGGTGCCATTGAGCACCTGCTCAACGGGTCCTAGTTGATCTTTTAGTCAAATGTCTGGTATGGAGACTTTGGTGGTATAAGACCTGGCCCAGCTCAGTTGAGAGTGGCATTTTGAGCAGAGAATCAAGCCAGACATGACAAGTCGAGTAATGTAGGCTGAAGCTGGGAATTATATCCCAAGTGAAGCATGGTGTGGTTATGATATCAATCCTAAAACAGAACTATTTTGGAAACTTGAACAATGTGTTTTTCAGTGTGATTTGTAATTAGCCATGGCTCTGATCATAATTCAATCCTTAAGACTGGCATGCTGTATCGTGTTTTTGGTTTAGGGGCCGATCGCTGGAGAAGATGCCTCGGCTCGATGTCTTCCCCGCGTAACCCCAGACTCTAGCCACGACAAGGTAACCGACGTCAGTCTTAATAAATGTAGTACCTTTCTTTCTTCGTACTTTCTCACTCTCACTCTCACAACTCTACCTCTCAGGCGCGGTATCTCTATTATCAACACCTCGGCGTCTACTCAATTGTCTTATACATAAACACGCCTCTATACGACTGAACTTCACATTCCAGTAACCAATATATACTAAGCTCCACCATGCGTGGTATTCAGATCACTGAATATCTCAAGGTAGACCTCCATATTCCCCAATTGCTTTCATCCTGTATTTTGACTGACAAACCAAAAGGGCCCTGATCAGCTCAAGGTCTCAGATCTTCCCGATCCTAAACCTTCTGAAGATCAATATCTGATCCAAGTTCACGCCGCAGCAGCCAATTTTTTCGACATTCTTCAGATCCAAGGGAAATACCAGAACCAACCTCGTAAGCCCTGCAGCAATAACACCCACTCATACACTACTAACCCTGTGATAGCATTCCCCTGGATTGCTGGAGCCGAATTTGCAGGCACAGTCATCGCCACACCCACTGACGGACCCAAGCCCAAGTTCCCCGTAGGATCGCGCGTCTTCGGCGCATCTCAAGGTGCTTTTGCGACAAAGATCTGCGCTATAGAGAACACTCTCCTACCCGTTCCCGATGGCTGGTCATTCAAGGAGGCTGCTGGATTGTTTGTTACTGCGCCTACGAGTTATGGTGCTTTAGTTGTACGAGCGGGTATTAAGAAGGGTGATTATGTGCTTGTACATGCCGCGGCGGGCGGTGTTGGCCTTGCAGCTGTCCAAGGTAAGAAATGCTCAGGACCATGAAATGAGATATAAACTGACGTGGAATAGTGGCCAAGGCATTTGGCGCAACCGTCATTGCGACAGCTTCAACGCTGCACAAACTTGACATTGCGAAGTCTTATGGTGCCGATCATGTTATCTCTTACAATGATGCCTCATGGCCCGCCAAAGTCAAGGCCCTAACCCCCGACTCTCGCGGCGTCGACATAGTCTATGACCCCGTCGGTCTAGTCGACCTTTCGACAAAGTGTACAGCCTGGAACGGACGAATTCTTGTTATTGGCTTTGCAGCGGGTAAGATTGAAAAGGTAGCCATGAACAAGGTTCTGCTCAAGAACATCTCTATCGTGGGACTGCACTGGGGTGCGTATTCTATTCATGAGAGGGAGATGATACCTAAGGTGTGGGATGGCATTATGGGGCTTGTCAAGGAGGGTAAGCTTAGGGGTACGGAGTATACGGATGAGGAGTTTGTCGGGCTTGAGCGGACTGGGGCTGCTTTGAAGGCGCTGGGTGGTAGAGGGACTTGGGGAAAGGTTGTTATTAAGATACCTGAGGAGGGACAGAGCAAGCTATAGATGGAGAGTGTATATCATGTATGATTGTAGGGACTGATGTATGCTACTGGTTGTAGGGTACCACTGACTAACAATCTCCGAAGCGAAACGGTCTGTCAGCAAGGACATAAACTCGAGCGTCTAATATGAATTCGGTATCAATGGTCTAACCTTGCTGTAAATCCATCTCTGGTGTATCATTTCTTAGCTTAGCGTGGGAGTCCATCTCCTAATCTAATCGCGTGTCCAATATTGTCGGACTACTGCTGCTGCAGCTGCACTCCAGCCGCCATTTGCTGAAACTTTTCCAGCACTTCTTTATCAACATTGACTGCCCACTGCTCCTGAAACGCTTGCTCGCCCCCAACTCTGCTTACCAAGTCCTGCAGGCGTAACTTGACAAACTCAAATGCGTGGACAGTGTGAATGGGATCCTTGGCGTCCATATTGCGGTCTGCGATGATTTTAGGGGTATCATATTCGGTCGTCTCCAACGGACCCCATATCAGGGTATCAGAGCCGTTGGCTACGCCGTCTTGTAGCTCGGCAATCACATTGATCCACATGTCGAAGTAGTCCTGAAGTTTCCTTAACACCAGCTCTTGCATAGGCGAGGGAAGCTCCAATAATCTTGTCAGGCCCAACAGATAGAGCTTCTGTCGTTCAATGTGATCCATGCCCGACATATGCGAAAACCACTCAGATGATAGCCAAGCCCAGACTTGGTCCAGAGAACCCATGTTGGTCAGCATCTGGGTAAAAAGGGTGGGTTCAGCAAGAGCAAGGCGTCCTAGAATAGCAAAGTAGTCCGTTTCGGTGATGGTACTAAGTTTGCTGACCTTCCGGTTAGGACCGGTAGTCTGATGAGATTCCCAAGCATCGTGAAGGTTTCCAAGGATCTTGTTCATGAAGCCAATTTCAACCATGTCCTGCAATATGACCGAAACTCCGGTCGAGCCACCAAGCTCTACAGCAGCTCTGATGAAATTCTCAATGCATCTTGTACCCATTCGAACTTGTTCCCTACTTTTAGAATCCAAAATGTTTGACAGCGCGTTCAATGTTGGACGACGCAGGCGATCTTCTAGCATAGAAGCAGGAGCCAAAAGGATATACGACTCAACGGCTGTAAGAGCCAAAGAGGCAGTCTCGCTATCATACTCGAGAAGCGGAAGGACAAGTTCCGCAAGGTTCACCAACTCAGGAGCTAGCGGAGAATAACTCTGCATAAGGATGTTGTTCCACAACTCCAACGATTCGTCAATCAGATGTAGATGCAGGTCTGACCCTCGGCGAGCTGCTTCGGCCAGGAGTGGCAACATGAAATGTTGATAACGTTGAGAATCGGGACCCATACTCATAACGAGGGCCGCGAAAATCGAAGTCACTGCCTGCTTGATCATGTACTCTTCGGCTCCCGAGTTCTCCCACACCGTAGGAAGCGCAGACATGAGCTGATCTCCAAACTGTGACACTTGTTCCTCCATTCGAGTCACTAGAATCCGGATCGACTCAAGGATCGCTAATTTGGTCTCGTCTACGTCAACACTCTTGACGAGGTTGATGAGTTGTGACAAAACATCTGATGTATATGGCAGGAAGGCCTCCACATTGAAGTCGAGCTCATCGGCGATCCAGCGCAGTTGGCGAGCTGCTGTGATCCTGACAACCACATCATTGGTCTCATCATCCGGGTTGAGGAAATGTCGGTAGATTTGGTAGACTATCGGCCTACTGGAGTCATCAAGCTTGATAGGCGCCCATTGACTCACAAGAATGGCGATTCGCCGTCGCAACACTTTACACAGCCCACCCTGCAAGCGTGCGTCATTGACGATTGTCGACGCCAGAACGGCATCAAAGTCAAAAACTTGATGAACGTGAGCAGCAGCAAGACCCATAGCAGTATAAACGGCCTCTTTGGTAGCAATATCAGCTTGGGAGTCTTGTGCTGTCTGGAAATAGGACAGCAGGGGCGGGACAAGCAATTCCTTGTAATTTGTGAGGAGGTCAAGGAACAGCTTTTCAGCGCAAGGCCGTACTTCCCACTCATAAGCATTTCCTTCGCTCTGTTCCTGTTGTTCCCACTCCTCTGGATCCTCATCCCAACCTTCGAGATCTGACTTACGGAAGACGAAGAGATGGGTGATGATGGAGTTCACAATCTGTATGACAAGATCAGGTTTCAAAAGTTCCGTCTTGATAAGAGTCTTAGCCTTTTCTTGCTCGGCTTTTGTTTCTGGGCTTCTCCATCTGAATGTCTGAACATGCTGGAATGCTATTCGAACGCATGATCTGAGGAGCAGGAGTCCCTTCAGAGCCAGCCTTTCTAGTACAGGACCCTCAACCTTAGACTTCGCAGATCCGGCCTCTGATGGACCTTGTCGGATACCGCCGGACTTGTCAAAAACCTCTGCAAACTTCGCAACTAGTTCCCAGTATGATTGTACCAATGGAATAGAGTTGGGAAGAAACACAAAACTGGCAGCATGTTGGTCTGCCATGTCAATGTGCAACTTGGTAAACTGGAGCAAGTGTTTACCGACAACATCTTGATAATTTGGTGGGACTGCTGAGTCGTGGCTAACAAAATTGAGCAGCTGCCCGAACTGGTTCTGTGACAAAGTCCAAAATTGCTCAACGGTATTATCGCTGTGGGGACGCTCGTAACCCATAATGACAAGTCGACGAAGGACTCGGAGCGCAAGCAAGCTGTTGAGCATAGCCAACTTGACTTCGTCTTCGCCCCCTGGGCCACCTGTAAGAAAACCCATCCATGCTTGGGACTTTTCCGAGTAGACCTCGCTCAGAACGTGAACGATTTCAGGGGTGACAGATTGCAGAGCCGTTTGGTTCTTTCGCATTCGTGCGGTTCCCAGCTCCTTTACCACTCGGAGAAGAATCTCAAGAATGCCGTGAAGATGTCTCTGGTTACCATTTCGACTTGAGCGGAGCAATTCGATGATATTCCCCATGGCATCTGGCCATTCTCCAGGATAATCGATTCGAACAATCTTCGCGACCACTAGGGCATTGTGAAGGGCAAGATTCGAATGTTCTTCCTCAATAGAGCCTTGGAACAGTCGCGAGCGTATCAAGTTCTTCTCGTCTGGTTTTATACTGTTCTTAACCTGGTTAAACAACCGCCAGTACCGATCGATACCATTCTTGAGCTGGATGATAGCGAGGAATCGGACTTCGGAGGCGAGGGACTTATCGAGGTAAACGGCCTGCCAGTTGGTTAACGCCTGTATGAACAGTCTCACCCTTGTTCTTGGACTTGCCTGCAGCGAAGAGTAGTAGCCTGGCTGGAGTTCCCATGATGTTAGTTGTTGGCCTGCCGTCTGACGCTGCGCATAATCGGTCGAAGTGGCGGACTGCAGTGTCTGGTAAAGCGACTGCAGAGAGAGTGGGTTCGCATCGCCTGGGACTTCGATAGCGAAGCTCATGGTGAGAGCCAGCGGCGGCTTATGTCCGCGAGAGCCGCAAGATTAGTTGGACTTCCAGAAGCGGAGTTTTTATTAGAAGATAATCAAGTAGCGCAGCGCCTTGTTGTAGAGTGCAATGAGAAAATTATGGTATGAAGAGGAGTCTTGAATTTTGGCTAGTCGAGATGCTCACGCAGTTGACCTGTTTGTATGGATGGCGGGGTTCCATTAGGTTGTTAGCGTTGGAGAGGGGTCGCACAAAGACCCATGCCGTAATGGATGTCTATCACCACTATAGAACAAAGGCACTGTACATTTAGTCTGAGATCTCACTATTATATCTCAATGGGGCTATGATCTGATCCAGACGCTCTCAAAAAGATCACCGTACTTATAAAATTTCCTGTAAATCCATTTCCCATACTGGAGCTGTTTGCTAACCGCTACACGAGAGATGCTTTTCCTGCCGACAGCCGATGGGCGATAGCTGACCGCTAAGAATAGCGGCCCGCGACTGTCCGCTAGGCTCTAAACAGTAACCAACTGGCTGCCCGGCGTCCTTCAATAACTTTAGGTAGGTGCGTGTCTAAATTTTGGATCGATATTTCCGCATAGCACTGAATATCAGTCTATCACGCGCCATTGCGTATCAAATTGGCCATGATCCGCCCAAGGACCGCCCGGGCGGCTCTCAATATCTCTCTAAGAAGACCATGGACCTGCCCACAATGCCTCTCGCGCAGCCGTTTTTACTCCCAAAAACCACAAGACCGAGAGCCACCCGACCATCGCAAGCTCGGCACCAAGCAAGAACTCTTTATCAACTCAATTTACAGCCCCGGTTCTCCTATATTTCTACCACATGGCTCGAGAATCTTCAACCGGCTTGTCGACTTTCTCCGAAAACAATATGTACGGTATGGCTTCGAGGAGGTCATCACGCCGACCATCTATAAGAAGTCACTATGGGCAAAGTCGGGCCACTTAGAAAACTACGCCGATGATATGTATGCTGTTAGGGGAAACACGACACAACCGCCCGCCGAACATGGCGGATGCTGTGGAAGTGAACAGAAGAATCTAAAGCCGGAAGAGGAGGAAGAGGGTGACTATGGCCTCAAACCCATGAACTGTCCTGGCCACTGCCTTATTTTCGCCTCGAAAAAGCGCAGCTATCGAGACCTTCCTATTCGCTATGCTGACTTCAGTCCTCTGCATCGCAACGAGATCTCTGGCGCATTGAGTGGACTTACCCGTGTGCGGCGTTTCCACCAAGATGATGGGCACATCTTTTGCCGGCCAAGCCAAGTTGAAGCGGAAATCAAGAAGACCCTGGACTTTGTCAAAGTGGTTTACACTGTTCTGCGGTTTGGCTCGAACTACCGACTGGCACTTTCTACCCGGCCAAAGGATCACTACATTGGCACCGAAGAAGAATGGGATCAAGCTGAGAACGCCTTGAAGCGAGCGCTAGAAGCATCAGGCATGGATTGGGGCGTAAACGAGGGAGATGGTGCTTTCTACGGACCAAAGATCGATATCGTTCTTACGGACTCTGATGGAAAGGAGCACCAGACTGCTACTATTCAGCTCGATTTTCAGCTTCCCAAACGATTTGAACTCGAGTACCAAGCTCCTGCTCCTGAGTATGAGGCTAGAGGTGAGACAACTGAAGACCCTGCCCTCTTGGACGTGTATGGACCTGTTCGTCCCGTTATGGTCCACCGTGCTGTCTTGGGCTCGGTCGAGCGCCTCATGGCACTCCTGATTGAGAAGTATGATGGCAAGTGGCCTTTCTGGCTGAACCCTCGTCAAGTCATTATTCTCACTATCAACACTGCCAACCCTGTTTTGGAGTGGGCTGAGCATGTGCGTGGCGTGCTGGTTGGCAACAACGACCAACTTTACGCGCAACTTGAGAATGGCACGCTACCGAGCCAAGACAATGTCTTCCGACCAACTGGACTGTCAGTGGATATCGACCAGACCGCTCGACCTTTGGGGGCCAAGATTAAAGAGGCTAAGAGCAACGGGTACGGCCAGATTCTCGTTGTTGGATGGGATGATGTTGAGAAAAAGCAAGTTGCGCTGGGTAAGGAGAGACTATCACCAGACGAGCTACGTGAGCGGTTCAAGACCATGGTAGACACATTTGCTTAGACATCTGTGGTATAATAGAATATGTAACAACAAATGTAAAATACACATGTAATGATGCATTGGTCTCTATATCAGGCTTTCTTCCCTAGTTGTGCTGATAGCGCGGCGCAGCCATCGTGGCGCGACTCGTTGCTGTTCGCGATTTGGGTTGGTCAGGTGGCTAATATGTGACAGTCCACAGGTTTCTTGGCTTGATACCCAGCGTCGTTGAGTCCCCCCAAGCTCTCGGCATGTGGCAGTCATAAAAACCGTTGAAATGTGTCATCAGCCCCTTGTACGACCTGTGTTTGCGGCCTGTTGATACAGCGCCCTGGGAACACGATCAGTACCCCAGTTCGTGGATCACGGAGGCGGTCACCCAATGACAGCTTACCTCTTATGCTTCTCATCGACATCACCGCCAGCTTGTTCGATCCGATCAACCATAGCCTGACGCTCAGAGAGCTGTTCGCGCATATAGTCAACTGTGCGCTTCAGGACCAGGCCTTCAGACCTACCCTGACCTTCTAAGCCAGGCACCAGCTCAGTCAAGCGATCGA
Source organism: Fusarium sp. NFCCI 5145 (assembly GCA_033439405.1). Classification (NCBI taxonomy): domain Eukaryota; kingdom Fungi; phylum Ascomycota; class Sordariomycetes; order Hypocreales; family Nectriaceae; genus Fusarium; species Fusarium sp. NFCCI 5145. Next base: position 86,980 of record JAWDHB010000399.1, read on the forward strand.
AGCCCTCACGGATCGCTTGTCGGCGTTTTTGCTCTAGTTGATGCGCGTTAGCAAGGGTAGGTATAAAGGGGCATTCAGGAGCATGCAAGACATCATGCGACATCCAAAAACACGTGTGAACAGTTCACATACCAGATGCGATATGATTTTGTTTCTTTTCCTCCTCAGTGAGTCGTGGTTTTTCATCAGCGGCTCCGGTATCGCCGTTTGCGGGTGACTTGTTATTTGGAGACGACATTGCTTTGCGGAGTGATAGAAAGAAAACAAGTACTGAAACTCAGAAAGAAATCTGCAAAATTTGTCAACATGCACGTTGATTTTTCATGTGAGAGAGAGTATGTAGGTTGCAAATGACGTGCAAGGGTGATCCCCCGGATTTTCCATGTGAAAACGACACTATTAGGACCCTGACCTGGTCCTTGCATACGGTATGTGGAAAGCGGCGTTCTTCTCCATCTATTAACTTCAACTAAGTGATCGATGTCTTGGGTCGCCGTGTTCCTGATCTGCAACACCATTTTCTGAATTCAATCGGGAGGGTATAATCCCACGATACAACTATCATTATATCCACGGTCTATTCATAGCACCAGATCAAGTTATTCATTACTTTATAAGTAATTCAAGTTTGTATTTGGAGGGAGGAAACTTACAAAACGGGGGCTGACCAAGCCACATTTGCGTAGCTCGCTTCAAATTATACGAGAGTGAGTGTACATTCTATTTTGTTGTATCCTCTATTCCTATTCGACCTCTAATCGTCCTCTTCTCCTTCGCCTTCAAAGTCCTCCTCTTCCTGTCTGAATATCACTTTCTCCGCCATGGCCAGACATTTTCTTACTGGTAGCCCGACAACGTTGTCCACGCTTCCCTCAATCTTCTCAACAAGCAACATGCCGCCAACTCCCTGAACAGCATAGCCACCCGCTTTATCCGCACCTTCACGAGTCTTAACATACGCCTCAATTACATCGTCAGGGAGACCCTCAGATTCACTCAGGAAGTACACCTTGGTCTCTTCTGTGTAGCTGTCGATGGCATAGCCCGGATGTCTGGCGTCCTCTCTAGGGGCAATGACTACAATCGATGTCAAGACCTTGTGCATGCGTTGGTCTCTGAGGTGCTTGAGCATGCGAATGTGATCAGCTTCACTTCGAGGCTTCTCCAGAATTCGCCCATCCTTAGTGACAATGACAGTGTCTGCGGCAATGACAAGATCAGGGTCGGGTATAGATTTCAGATGAACTTCGAGCGCGGTGGTGTAGATGTCCATGCACTTCTGGTGAGCAGTTGCAGCTACATATTCGTAAGGTCCCAGGGCAGCTTTGTCGAGATTCTCAGGCTTGGTGGATGGAAGAATCTCGAGGTTTGTGAGGCCAAACTGCGTAATGTGAGAACATAGCTATTGGACTCAAAGGGGGGTGCATTTGCGCACCTGCTGTAGCAACGCCTTTCTTCGTGGCGAGGCAGATGCGAGAATAACTCGTTTGCCGTTAAGGTGCTTAAGAATAGGGAGGTCTAGCGGTATAGGGCCTTTTCGCAAGGGCCGTTGAGCGGTGCCCTGAGAAGTGGCGGACTTTTCATAGTCAGGAGGAGGGTCGCTTGGCGTATCAGCCATATTGCCTGGTTGGTATAAATCCTTGTGGTGACGAAGGTGAAGTTGCCTAGGTTTAGGCCATTGAGATGAGATCTCAATCTTGATCATGAGGTCAATGTGGGGTTGAAGAATGGGAGCTGGAGCTTAGCAGCGCCAGGCGCCCCGTGTGGCTCGGCTGCCCCTCATATCATTGCATTCATCATGGGAATTCACTTTTGCTTGGCGTAAAGAAATCGTTAATATGCTGGTGAGCTTATCCTTGAACTCTATGATCGTATCACATATACGAGTATAATCTCAGTAATTTCCCACCACCCAGCGAGCGCATATGCTATCTGATAGCTATTATTCTGGAGGTAGTGTTTTAGAGCACATGTGTCAGGATACAGTCTCCAATGACCAGAGTGCAAGCCATCGCTTCCATTTCATATCATAGACACTTCCAACGTTGTGGATGAAAACGTGAAGCTTACACTACACCATAACTACTCCATCGTAGCAGCTTCTTAAGCACTCAGCCGTTACGTATAGGTTGCTATAAAAGCGAGATTAAGCTGTTTGTTGGCTTTTCGATAACTGGCTTTTTGATACCTAAGTTATTACTTATCATGTGTCTGCCTTGTTGCCTTATTACTGTTTTCAGGCAGGCAAAAATAGCTCCAGTAAGTTGTGGGTACCTCCACCATACCATGCCTCCAAACCTCGCCCTCAGGTTCAAGGAAGCCCGCCCCATTTACCACACCTCAAAATCACCAGCATCGGAGCTTTTACAGGCGTTGCATAGACCCGCGATAGCCTAAAGTAAAGTGGGAGCCGGTAAACCTTCTAGCGGTCCTTTTTCAGTCCGTGCATCTTTTAGTTTCTGCCCTGTTTTTGAGGTTCAATCCTGGAAATAGTATCCTGCTTGACGCGACCATTGGATCGCACGCGTCAAAATCCACACCAGCGCCGTCGCAACGACCTCGATCTCCCGATTTGCGATCTCCAATTGTCTCCCAACGAAATCCTCGAGGAATACATACCATAGTTGTCTTTGATGCGCTCGATTAGGCGACCCTATCGATTATAACCACAATGGACAGCAAACGCAAAGCCAACGGCGCCGCACCGGTTGACAACGACGATCGAGGCTCTAAGCGTCGCAGACTTACTGTGAGTCCAATCTGTCACTTCTCGCGAACTTGGCCCTTTTGAGTTCGCGCACATGCGCTCATATCACACTTCCATATCCCTTCATGCCCAGCTGTTTCCCCTTCGATTGATTGTTGACTGATCATGCGTACCAGGGCGATTTCGATCTCACCAAAGGCGAATCCCGAGAATCAACAACTGCTTATGGCATGTCATTCTTGGAACACATTCGAAAAACCGCCGACAAAGGGTATTTCAACAAACTTCTAGTTGGCACTGCCGTACTGACTCATTCCACAGTGGCCGTCTTGTCGCAACCAATTTCGAGGACCTCCCACCCCACGAGGAAAACGCAGACTACTATAAGCAAACACGCATGCCGATCTCGTTATCCATGATTGAGCAAAAATTGAACGATGGCGAATTCGAAAATCTGTCTGAACTTGAGAGCTACTTCAAGCGCATGATTAGCAACGCAAAAGAATACTATCCCCGATCTACTGAAACCTTCGAAGATGCGGAACGAATTAGAAAGGCTCTCAGTAACTACATGACCAAGAAGAATCCGGCATATCACGTCCGCGGCTACCAGGCTGTGCCAACCCCGTTTCCGGATGAAGAGGGCGCAGAAGGCGATGAAGATGAAAACGAAGAAGAGAACAACGACGAGGATGAGGCTGAAGAGGATGAGCCCGAGGAAGAAAAAGAAGACGGAAACGACGACGAAGATGAGGACGAGGACGAGGATGAGGAGCCAAGCCCTCGCAGACGGACCATCACACTCAAGCGGAGGACACCCGGCCGTACAGCGAGAAGAGCATCCACCAGAGGCAAGGAGACTCCATCAAAGCCAGCAGCACCTACTGCAAAGCCAGACCATCAGTATGAAGACGTGCCCTACAAGGGTTTGTCCTTTCAGCAAGCCCAAGAAAAGATCATCGAGGAGCTTATTAGGCGTGAAGACCCTGGGTACGATGGCCCTTACTTCGAGGCTTTCATTAACCTACCTCCGCGTTCTTTGAAGGAGTATTTCAAGGTCATCAGCGACCCCATGTCAATCAGAAAACTACAGAAGGCGGTCAAGGGATTCCACGGTCGTGGTGGATCAACCGGGATCAGCGATTTCAAATCATGGGCTGCTTTTGAAGAGAAGGCGAAGCTCTTATGGGCCAACGCATACTTTTTCAATGAAGAAGGAAGCGAAATTTATTCTGTTGCGCAGGATCTTGAGGTTGGTGCTATCGCCCCTGCGTTTATTTATATCCCCTAACGGTAATTGCAGGAGTTCTTCTACGGTCAGTTAAAACAGGCACAGGCTGTTGTAATTGAACCTTCGCAACCAAAGATCAAGTTGAAGGTTGGCGGATCCAGCGAGACGCCTACTCCAGGACCAAAGAAGATCACTATCCATGTTGGAGGTCAACGGGATTCTGCTGATTCACCAGCGCCCGCTCAATCGAAAGAAGCATTGACAAATGGCCAGAGTGTAAACGGCACCGCACGCACCTCGACGCCTGCTCAAGCAATCAACCCTCAACTGGAAAAAGCCAGGAGTACCTCGCTCTCTGCTGTACCTTCTCCAACTCCATCTGTACAAGGAGCTCTCAAGGCAGAAGAGATTCCTAGAGCATCACCCGCCGTTGCGTCACAACCTCCTAGTGTTACGCCAAGTCAAGCTACTCCTGCAACTTCTGCAGCTGCTCCTGTTGCTATCCCTGCAGCTGCTCCTACTCCTGCTCCTGTGGCGCCGCCTCAGCCGATTCATAATCCGCTTGTTAACGGCTATATGGAGCAAAGGCATCCCCGTCGTCCCGGTAAAGGTAATTCAATCACGGCTATGTATTCACAACGAACACTAACAACCTCAGGTATCGACGATGCTCTTATTGAAAGTGTGAAGATTCAGGTTCACCCTACCCTTCAATCGCACAGTCCCGTAATGGCAACCATTAGACCCAACCCCAAAGAAATGAACCAAGCTGCCACTGTCAACCTCCCTCCTCATCTCACGCGCGTCCTTGCCGTCACCGCGATACCAAGCCATTTACAAAACAGACAATATAGCCTATGGACACTAGTCAACAAACAACCCCTTGCGCCCATCCACCACCAAGCTGCCGGTCAACAGCCCCATGAGCGCGCCTTCGAAGCAATGCTTCACTCCGGAGTCAACGTAATCGAGACACATCTCATTGCCGCCATCCCGCGAGATGAGCGCGTATCGGGAGGTCCAGAGGTCGAGCTAGAAGTCTTTACCATCTTCGTTAATGTGCTGCGGAACTAGATGTTCCAAGCTCATCAGCCGGAACATGGTAGCATGATAGCATCCACAGTGGCGGTCATGGCTCCACCCCCTGTTCCTGATTCTATCGCTAGAATGAGGATTGCGTTTGCGAGGAATTTTTCGTGATGCCTTTTTACGAGTAGGGTATGGCAAGGGATGGTACTGGTGTTGAGGGATATATGAACACATTTCTTCGTCTTTTCTTTGTGGAATCAGCCTAAGGATATAGGCTAATAGGGGGCATTTACATATTTCTGCTGCTTCATTGTACAGCACTGGTTATGTGGTTTTGGTAAAAGAGTCAATATCAGAGATCGATATTATAGAAACGCTGCAAGGTATCTGAAGTCAAAGCCACTCCAAGCGCCACGCCAAGTCATGCCCAAAGTTCGCTAGCTATCATGTTTCCAATCTAATGTAAGTCTAACCAGGCGCAGGTCGCTGTCTCAACTGCATCAAGTGTTTAAGCCGGGTCTGGACAGCCACGTACTGGCGTGTCTTGGGGTCATAATAGCCTGCAACTAATACTGCCATGACGGCTGTTTTCCCTTTCAGTTCAACAATGCCGTCTACTCTGATGCATCCTCTATTTGGAAAACTCTTCGTAGGTTTCCAATGGCGCAAGAAGGCAAAAGCACCAGCCATGCTGGCAGCTTGGAGGCGAGGGTCGAGTTTTGCATCCGGCCCAAAAGCAGCACTGATAATTTCGTTGAAAACTGGTGGAAGGTGTGCAGTATGCGCCTTGGTATCGTGCTGGACAGCCGCTCTGGTGGTTGGTGGTGGAAGTATGCCAGGGAGATTACCCACTGGCACTTGGTGCCAACCAGATTCGGGGGGGTCGGGGTCGCTTAAACCGATGGCTTTTGAAATATCTTGTGCAACTTGTTTCGTCAGGAAACTGAGAAAGGTCCAGCAGCCCATAGCAAGGGCCTTGGGGTAGAGCGCTTTGGCAAGGAAGCTGGCAGCGATTGAGTCAATGGGTCGGTCACCCCAGAAGATGCCCTCCTCGTCAATCATAATGCTTTGGAAAATTAGCAAGGTGGATGATAAGCATATCGATTTGAGGCCTACCCAGAGACATAATGTATCGGTGGAGGGGCGGGCGGAAAGATGATGTCCAGCCAAAACTTCCTCACGGCGATTTCTCCGCCAAGAAGCCTGTTGAACGCAGGGTTTCTTTCGACGCCGCGCTTGATTTCATTTGCCAAACCATCTGTAGATGCGTTAGAACGCGCATTTTCCTCAGAATTTCTGTACTCACTCTTGATCTCCTGCAGAAGCTTCTTGTCCTGGCTGACCTTGACAAACGTTTGCCACTCCGGATCCGAGCCTCGGTAGGGGGGCTGCTTCACTTCCTTAGTCGTGAAGGGAAATGGCAGAAATACCAAGGGTTCATCAGGGTCATGATTCTCCTCAGCTTCCTGCTTCTCCTTTTCAGATAGAGCCTCCCACTCTGCGTCAGCCCAGTCGAATATGGGATCGAACACAACAGTGATGAAGATTTGCCAGCAGGCGTACAATACGATAGTTGTGAAGATTACACGCCTTCAGAATGTCAGCGTTACGCCAATCTCATTGGTGGCAGTGGCTTCTGGTAAACATACCGAATTCGTGCGCGGCGGAGGGTCCATTTGACTTTTCTCATGAACCTCTTGGCTTCCTCGTCCGCCAACTGTTTCGCTTTCTCATCATAGGCTGGGATCGATCCATTGGAATGCGTTGGAGAGCCAGGTTTGGTGAAGTAAACCGGCATAGGTTCGGACTGCCTTTGACGCCATGGAAATAAAGATATTTGCCTATCGAGAGGTCGGATCTGGGAGGCGACTATTCTTTGGGTTGGGGTTCTCGAATGTGAGAGAGCTGCTCGTCGCAGAACAGCTTGTCGAGTTAACATGTCGCTTCCTCTGCCTCTGCCGCGAGGCGAGGGTACAAAGGAGAAAAGGTAAGTGTAGTGAAGAAAGGAAATACGACAAGTTTCGCTATTTGGTGAACGAGTTCATGGAATGGTACGCATCGTGAGAATGTTGACAGAAGTAATTGTAATACTAAATTCAATGCTGTAAAGTTGATAGTATGCAAGGAAGTACCGTGCCAAACTCAGCTCGCACCGTGAAACTCCACGTAAATACTTGCCAGAACGGACTTGGCGCACTGTATGACGGAACAACTCAAGGCCGCAACCCGACACGTGCATCATCCCCGATTCGCGTTGCCTGTAACAAGCTTGCGACGTTAAGCTATCTCAGCCTGGCCTCCAGCCTCCGGACAACCAGCTTCATCAATCCTCATCAAAAAATGAAGCTCAACATTGGGCTCACTGCAGCCTTTGCAGGCATTGCTGCTGCATCTCAACAACCTACCGGCCTCGCCAAAGTTTACATCCTACGAGGATCCCATCATATCGAGCCTACGACAAGTCTCACCCCCAGCGAAGCCCGTCTCATCCTCCACCAGCGCCTCGCCCCCGAAGGAGAAGGCATTTCATTTCGCGATATCACAGACTCCGACGATGAAGAGCGTGTCGTTTCTTTGATGAACAAATATGGAAAGACCCCCGCGCCACTGCTTGCCGATGAGAAGGCCGCGACACCGCGCCAGCTCGCCATTACCATCGATGGTATGCCCGCCTTCGAGTACGAATCATTCTTTGGTTGGCTCTTTAACACACAGCCCGATTTCACCACGGATGCGAGCAAGGAGGACGGCAAACACCCCGAAATCTTTCAAGATGTTCTTGCCAAGATGCCCGAATGTCCCCTGAGCAAGATTGTCGCTTTGGACGACAAGTGTTTCACCGGCAAGGCTGCTTTTTCGACATACAGCAGGTCCCAGGTATTTGAATTCACCATTCCTTCCATCTTGAACTTCTTATCTAATGACGCGATAAGGATGGCGACCACCCCACTACTCTTCTGAACGAGCTCCCCAAGCTCCAGAAGCTCGCCGAGTCGGGCGAATTACAGACCACCCTAGTCTTCCTTCCCCTGAACGCCGACCCTGAGATCAAGTCCGATAAGGACCAGGAGCTTCGACGCCGACAGGCCGAGACTGTCATCTCTTCCATTGAAGAGACCGCCGACTCCCCTGCCGAAACCTCGTCTGCCGCCGAGAAACCCAGCTTTTCTTCGCTCCCAGGCGCTGTGCCTGCATGCTTCAAGTCTGAGGATAGCTGCATCCAGGGTACTGCCAACTGTTCAAGCCATGGTAAATGTATGAACAGATACGGTAAGGGTAGTGACGCCTGCTTTTCCTGCCACTGCCTCAGCACAAAATCCAAGACGGGCAGCGTCACTCACTGGGGTGGCAACGCATGCCAGAAGCAGGACATCAGTGTCCAGTTCTGGCTCTTTGCTGGATTCACCCTTTCTCTCCTTACCATTCTGTACATGGCCATTGGCATGCTCTTCAGCGTTGGTGAGGAGAAGCTTCCGGGCGTCATTGGTGCTGGCGTGTCGAGGTCCAAATAAGATTAGAGTGGGAGAGACAGAAGGAACTATGGGAACTGTCGGGCTACTGGAGTTGTGTAAGCCGACTCAAGGAGTTTTCACAACATAATGACTCCAGGGCGGCATGTATCATCATATGGTGTATTTGACAAACGGGCGTACAAAGGCTAGGAGCTTGTGTTAGGCACCTCGATAAGAGGCTTCTTTTGTTAGAATGCGTTTCAATTTTGCGAGCAGTCATTGAGCACCAGAGCATGCAATTATTCGACTGACGGTGGTGCCTTTTTCACATGTCGGGCGTGACGAGCTCAGACCGCCGTTGTTTTCACATGAATTTGTTTGTTAGCTTGAACATGTCATGCCGCGTGTTGGACAGGGATCCCAAGTTTTTGAATATTGTCCCTGGCCGTCTCATATGATGTTATTTCAATTGCCGCATTCGGGTTGGGTTTCGCTCGTCGCATTGTTCAGTATCGCCGTTCTGTTGGTGAATGTTGTTGCAAACGCGTCAGCTTAGATATACGACTTGACAACCGCACGCAGTAGCTTTCCTATATGATATCAGTGATATTCACAAACCAGAAAATTGCTCATGAAATTTCGCGTTCCATTACGAGTACCGTAGGTGGAGCTGTGTGTATAATAGCATAGCGGATTTCAGATCAAGCTTTGATGATATCATTCGACGATAAGGAGAGAGCACATCGATATAACACCTCCACCTGTCCAGTAGGTCAATTGAATCCTTCTGACCAACTCCCTCCTTATCAGTCTACTCATAAGTTTCCCTTCTGAAGCGGCGTTTTCGCAAAAGTCCGACCGACCTTACTCTTGAGGCTCTTGAGCTGAGCCCCTGGACCCACCCTAAACCGGACTTAGCAACGCCCAATCCCAGTTTTGACATCCTTCTCGACTTCTAATACTTGATAAACATTAATACCACACAACTTAAAAGAGCCGGATTTTCTACCCAAAGTCCGCCGGACTTGCAAAGACCCACCGCCTTTTCACTATTACTACTGCATGCTCTTTATGTACGGCAGATCTCAGTTATGATCTCGAATACCGATAGGCCAAAGCCTGCAACGGCTAAATGGGGTGCGGCTTGTGCGCAATGCTCTACTGCGAAAGCCAAGTGTATACGCTCGAATAACACGCCCAGCTCAAAGTGCGACAGGTATGTTTGCTTCCTCCTCCCCCCGCCCCCCTTTTTTTGGGTTGATTATGATTTCCTGGACCTTGGACGTCGTGTGATGCGGCTCCGAGAGGGCCGAGATTTCCGGAGGTCCATTCACCGGATCTTCCGGAGCTGTTACGGAGTCTCTCCATAATTATTCCGGGAGCCGCGGTAGGAAAAGGCAAATGGGACTGACACATGCTTCCAGATGTGAAAGACTAGTCAAGAATTGCACGGAGCAGGTTCACCGACCCCGGAAAAAGAGAACAGTTAAACCATCGTATGTGAACTTATCACAAAACACCGTGACAACGAGACACGACTACATTGCCACTTACTGACATATTTGTTCAGTCGAACTGCCCAAATAGAGGAGAGACTAAATGGATTAGTCAATCTTCTCAAAGCAGGCGGCCTCACCAATGCCGACCTTGCAACTGACACTACTTGTATCCCAACTGAAGTTGATCCTACTGTTGCAGATCAACGAAATCCCTCGTCAAAAGAGAGCGAGTCTTCATTTACACCCGAAGCCACAGGGTGGTCAATTCCTGACACTTACAACTCATATGCTCCTCCACAATGTATCTGCAGACAAAACAGCGGAGTTGCTCCTCCTCCTCCCGCTTCAGACGAAGAGCTCTTGAAGCTTTATCGAAAGGAACTACAAATTCTTCACCCCTTTGTCATCATCCCTGATGGTATAACGGCAGCAAGACTCAAAGAAACAAGACCATTCCTCATGTCGTCGATCCGCATGGTTACCTCGTTTCGCAGTCTAAGATCGATGAGGGCTCAGATGTATCATCTGATGAGACATGTAGCAGACCACATGCTTATCCGTTCAGAGAGATCCCTAGATTTGCTGCTAGGAATCATCGTTATAGTTGCGTGGTATAAGTATCACTGCTTCATGCATGCCCAGCTTAACAATCTGATCGCCTTGGCCGCTACTCTTGTGGGCGAGTTGGGGTTGCATCGCAGTCCGACTGTTCTGGAGCGGACTAGCTTGATGGTTGTAAAACCATTTCAACCTGCAGCACGGACCAACGAGGAGAGGAGGGCATTGCTAGGAGTCTGGTATCTGTCTTCGTCGTGAGTTGCATATCATTGATCGTTTTGTTCCCGAACTGACTCGTGATAGGATGTCACTCGGGTTCCTACGCATAGAACCGATGCGTTACACAAAATACATCCAAGGATGTCTAGCTATGCTTGAACAAGAGAGAGAGTTTGAGACGGACATGCGTCTTGTGACGCTCGTTCGCATCCAGCACTTGACGGAGCGGATTGCGCAACTTAACTCTCCCGATGATCCAGCGGAGGAGGTTGCTGGCCTTCCAATGGCGCCGCTATCAGCTTATGTTTCTGCGTTTCATGGTGAACTTGACAGGATAAGGAACGGGTTGCCGCCTGATCTCAAAAATGACAGTGAGTTTCATTATTAAGTAACTTTTCATCTTTAGGTCATTGACATGAACGTTTGCAGGAGAAATAAACATGTTTCTAAACACAGCTATGATTCGGTTATATGAACCACCCATACTCGACGCCCCTCGAATCATATCCATGTCAGAGTCGTTAACGTCCCCCACGTTAGGGGCTGCTTCCGCTCTCGATATCTTCTATCAGTCAAGAAATGCCTTAAAGAAATTCTTCGACGATTGGCTCACGGTACCGATTTCCGAGTTCTACAGTCAGACAACACCTGTGGTCGCACAACTGGTCTACGGGTTGACTATGCTTGGCCGATGGGCAAAGTATACGGCACCAATTCCATTGACAAAAGCTCCAATACCAATGCCCAATGATACAAGTACACGAGAATCGAATGAAGAACTCTGCAAGGCAGACTCTGCATACTCGGCGAGCGTTAGTCCATCAGCTGCCACGCCCTCAGTGACAACAGGAAAAGATTCACAAGAAGCCAGTCCGATTTCTCTACGGGAGGGTACAGATCCGAGACTACCGGCTGCCGTGGCTGCTCTTCGGTCACAGATCCAAACCCAACCAGGCCTCTCACTAGACGTCACGGGCATACTCTCAGGGATATGTTCCAGGTTCGAAGAAGCCAACGCATCATTCCAGCTGGCGTCAACAGAGCGTGGTGCTTCGGACCACAACCTCTGGAGTATGAGCGCCATCAAGGTCAAGATCACAAGGGCGAAGCTGGAGCGATGGGCAGAGATTGTTGCAGCAGGGACAGAAGCGCTAAAGATACATGATGAAGGCCGAGACTTGGAAATGGCGGATAGCAGCACAAGCGAGACCGGAGTTATTGGCACAGGGGCCACCATGGGCCAGGATATGCAGCCGGATGTGTTCTCGATGCCGGATTGGAACCCTGAGATGCCGTGGGCGTCGGAAATGCTGCAGGGTGTTGACCCTTCGATATGGTTTGACGGCTATTTGGACTGGGGCGCTGTTGTCATGAACTCGATGGGAAATTTGGAACAGCAGAACCATTTGTGAGACATTGCCACAGGGGCGGGTATCATAAATGATATATCATATGAAGCATAATACTGATTACTTGGACTCTATTTCTCTATAAATTCCATGGCATCTGCCTTTAAATCTCAACATGGACCAAAGCAAAGTTTTCGAGCATCTTGCCTTCACCGACTCCAGATCTCTTCATCGCCACAAAAAATACTTTCATACTATCTTAACGCTAGAGCGAACAACTCACACCGCTAATAACTCGTAGGGGGTTAAGCAAGTGTCACGTTGAAATGGCAAACAAATCTAATTATTGTGCGTTCCAGCCAAAGTTGTATGAATCTTATTAGCTTGTTTGTTGTCTAACACCAGCCAACTGCATAACTATACATCGGATGGGTGGACAAAGAATGGTGAACACGAGGCTTCCCTACCTAGACAAGAACCACCTGAAGCAATCCGACAAACTATGGCTTGGCCATGCAGGTTCCCATCCCAGATCCTTGAGATAGCCACGGACACAATGGCTTCGTACCCGCACGAAAGATTATACAACATATAGGTGTATATGTTGTAACCCCAATCCCAGCAAGAGAAATCGGTTATGGGAACCTTTTATACAGTCGAGATTGAACAGAGACTCAAACGTACTATGTCGTATCTGAGGTGTACTTGGCGTGTAATTGTTTCTCGAGACACTGCACATTTGACAGACTACCTACACTACAGTTAAGTCACATTGCTACCACAATACTCATAACTGGACTGAGAGTTCTTTAATCGCCAAACAGTCTGAGCGTGCCCATTGTCATCCGATCTCTGTCTCCATTCGATGCTGAGTTATTGCAGCGGAGTTAGCGAATACCATCCCTGTAATGCTCTTGGTCCTGAACGTAAGTCGAAACTGACTCATTATGTTTATCTTTCTGCCAATTACAGTATGTACCCCATCATGCATGTTGGACTTTTTACCTGGATGCTGAAGTAGCAGGGATCTTATCTTCACCGAAGCCATTGCAAATCCGAGGTTATATTTCTCTTACTTCCTTCTTCCTGGACTTTTGACGTATGCCGCCAGAAAACTCGCAAATGCAAATAATCAAGCAGGTTCAACTCTCACGAAAACAATACACCACAAGCAACCTGTTCTGGCACGTTGAGTTCGGAAATTCTACACCAAGCATATGTGATCATCCATTCCGTCATCGGGCGAGGCTTCAAAAGAGGCGAGACCGGTCAAGGAATATGGAGTAGGGCGAGCATTCTCATGCATGCCACATCATTCCCGTGCAACCCTAATGTCAATATCCCCAATCCGAGCGGCCCGCGGCAAACTTGCCTTTAGAGTAACAGAAGATATATCCTATAATTCGGTGAGTATGGAACTATCATTGCCTTATACATACATCGTAACCTAAATAGCTGAACGGTCTGCAGTGCATGCCTCTAGAGGCTTGTCGTGGCAACTAGATGCAGTAAGACATAGCGGTCAATTGTTATGTTGAACAAATTGCCTAGACAAACTAGATCAGAAACATCTTAGAAAGTACTCCCTTCGCCAGTATTTTAAAGGCAAGCAAACCCTTTGCGCTCGTAAACGCGAAGCAGCCAAATTCCGTCCGTATTGCCTTGCTTACCTGGTGAGAATGATTTGCATATTGATTTTTTCGTTAAGATCCAATGTCGAAGACCTATCATCATCACCTATCAGGATGTTGGGGAGCTTATATATCCCATTGGCCTTGTGAAGAACAAGGAGGTAGGGGCTCTCGCTGTCTCCGACGTGTATGCCATCGTGACTCACTCATCGACCAAACAGATTTCACTGGGCACCTACCATCGATCCAGGAGTCAAATGAAAATACAGAGAATCAGCTTGGAGATTTTAGTCCACAAGAAGAGCTAGAATCCGGTGTAGTCGGGCTCCAAGAAGAAGTGAGGCCCTCCGACAAAACCCAACGTATGTATCTGCCTTTTATGTTGCCTTTTTTTTTTACCCTCTAAGCCCCCTTCTCAGCTCTCTTTGATTGATTGAATTTTTTGTCGGTTAATAAGGCAATTGTTTGTAGTTTTAGTTTCCTCAACACCATATAGAGAGCGACCCCCGCGGGGGAGGAAAGTAGTATGGGTTTGGTTTTGCGTATGTCAACGAACATCCCGACAATCTTCATATCTTTTTTCATATCGACTAACAATCTCCGAGTGCGCATGTGGTCATGGAGGAATGAAAGTATCTGTAGACCCTTGCCCACGGTGCGGAATACCTCGATGTGCAAACTGCGATACTCAACGTTATCATACACGATCTTAGCACTCAAAAGCTTGCTTATTGTTTTATATGTCTTCAGAATTCAATACAAGAAGCTTGAATACCTTATCAAACAGAAATTCAAAGACCTACAAGTACGTAAAACCAGATCGAATCGAGATTAAACATGTGGTTTTTAAAGAAGTGAGAACGCTGGCGCCCCTCAACTAGGTATCGAGCGAATCCAGGGCTCTTGCAACGTACATATGTGAATACAGGGATTGCGTGACTATGGTCTCAGCGGTATGCTGACAAGTACTACCTAGTTAGTTATATGTTTGGAACAGGGTTCTTGACAAGTCCTGCGGCTGCGGCTACGGCTGCGGCCGCGGTACTGCAGACAGAGTTGCCAAACCGCCCGAAGGCTCTCCAGAAGCAGGCGAACTTCCCTGACATCAGAGATGTAGTCCAGAAGCTGTGGGCTGCTACTGCCGAATTGACAACAGAGTCGTCTGACGAATGGGTTAAGAAGTATGGTACCAGGACCAAAGCTGTAGCCTCGACTGAGAACGGTTCCCTACTCGACCGACTCAGAGAGGGAACAGGCGAGGATTTCGATGGCATCTCGCCTTTCTTTGATGGCTACCCATCATCGCGGGTATCAGAACGACAAGCGCGCTGTGTCAAAGGGTTCTGCGAAAGCTCCCCTTCTGCTGCAGACAACCCACCCTCAGATGACACTCAGAGTGTCCAGTCAAATCACAACCAGGAGACCAGCGCATGGGTTTCCGACAGAAACTGGTACCCTAAGAAGCCCCTCGACCCCTCGACCCCTAACAAATCTTATGAGAGAATCCTCGATGACCAAGGGCTTTCTGAGGTCCTGCAAAAACAGGTAAGCTTCCGAACGATGCCAAACAAGAACGGGACTGGAAGAGAGCTGACCACTTTGTCTTCACAGCGTTTCTCAGGAAATGGCAAGGATGAGCTGGCAGGCCCGGCTCGCAGAATGTGAGTTACAAGTATATGCATGCAACTTTGAACCTGACTGACTGAAAAGTTACATCAACAAACCCAATAAAAATAGCATCATTGCCCTCCTTCGCACAACACCTCCTTCCCAGGTTCCCGGATTCAAGGAATTAATGGCGAATTATCTCACAGGAGATCCTTCGCCAGTTGTCAAGTCGAGAGAAATTGTGAGTGGCTCAGCGCATTCCATATAAGTACCCACCTACTCTAGGTTTCTATCAACCCATTTAATGTACCGAAGTAACTACCTATGCATCGGTACTCTTTATATCCACCTACTAACGAAGCATGAATTGTAGTTTTGGTGGGGAAATACGTGTTTCTTGTTCACTTTCAAGCTCCCCTTCTTTGCCACTACCAGTCAAGCCCAGCAAGACAACCGAAGGGGCTTCAATGGCAAGCGCCCACTTCGACCAAGACACGATATTTCCTTCCTTACCCTAGGAGTTGATGACCAGGACTACTATGGAGAAGATGAGCCCCCTAGAGAGAGGTTCTTCTTGCTCGGAGGGGTCTGCTCGATTGTAGTGACTGGTAGGAGTGAACAATATTGGACTGCTGCCTGTCTTGATGATGATCTCCCCGATGATAATGAAGATGAGCCTAGACTAGCTATTGCAGATGAGGCCCACCAAAACGAATCGGAGACAGACCCGATAATTCTCAAAGTGTCAGAGGAGGCTCTGTCACCTCGAGCTTACGCTCTTGCAGCGTTGGCCACTGCTTTGGCGAAGATCGTGGACTACCACGAAGATATTCAAGCTGAATTCGAGACCAGTCTAAGCCATCATGTAAGTGCTTATTCACGACTAGACGATCTGAATCCACGATTGGGACTCAACTACCCTTATTTCCCTGCTTTAGGCTCATGCTGGTCGCTGACATTTGTAACGACAGACTTCAACGTCGTTGCACGGATCTCCCGACAACATATCTCCTCAAGAGATGCAAGAATGGAGAAAGCGGTACCTGGAAGTTTTGCACTGGGTAATCGATTGCAACTCCAGGATAATTGAAAAGCTCAATCGCTTCTTGTCCCATGATCTCTTGCTCACACCTGAGGGACTGCCCCGGCACCCTCTGTGGCAAAGTGCCACAAAGGAGGAGCGTGTCCCACAATCCCTGACCGAAATCAGAGACAGTCTAGAACATCTCAGTGGTGTCGATAGTGAACTCAGACGGTTCTTGAAGACTTGCATGGAAGAGAGACGTGAGGTAAGACCAAGAATGAGCAGGGTCTCTGAACTTCTAAAGAGACAGACTGACTTTTGAAATAGTTGAAAAACAAATATCAGGATGAACAGATAAAGTACCGAGATGAACAGTCGCGGAGAGACAAGAATCTCCAGAAGATAACATTTGCCGGATTTGTTAGTTGAGCTTTTTTTGCCTCGAGACGAGATATAAGTTACAAGTGCTGACAAGTATAACAGGTTCTGGCTATACTCAATCTCGCTGCTCAGATATATGCTGGAAGACCAGAACATGCCAGCGCGCTATCCTCGCCCGGATTCATGGTATTGAGCTGGGGTAGTGTGATCCTATGCGTCCTGATGTTTTTGGTATCGTTTTGGGAGGTTATATCTCGATTTCTGAGGGAGCTCCCACAGCACTTATACAAGCATGCTGGAACGGTCAAACGCGCTGTAACGGAGCAATTGGGCTGTCTGAAAGCATTCCTGGGCATTGGCAAGTATTTGTTACTTGCAATAAGAGGTGCGCTCAGGGTACGGCGGATTGGCATGTGGCTGCGAAAGTTGAGAATAAGAGCTTTCCGCGAACGAGAGGGAGGGATTCTGCCGATGTGAGAATGGAATTCACAAAAATATAAACAGGAAGTTCAGTTGAAAAACAAAGGCGTTTCTAGAGTTTGATCCACGGTAACACAAATGATAGACTTATGATGGCGAAGCAGTCTGAGAGGCAGCCATTCACTTGTGCTTTAGGCCCATGATACTCGCAAAGGCGTAAGGCTGAACAGTGGGCTGACTTGTGAAAGATGAAAGCTGCCTACCTAGAGGAGGACAGGGGACAATTTTAGCAGTCACACCTCCATCACCATTGCCATGCTTTTTGGTTGCACCACATTGCATTCCGATAAGGCTATTCCTCCAAGTCATGACAGACAGACGTTGAAGCATGGAAGATGGCCACTGACAATTGCCCACAGCACAGAGTGGCAAACTCAAAAGCAGAGAAGGGTGTCCTCCAACGGGCCGGGTGACCTGCCAAGCTATTGAACTGGGATTCTCAAAGTAAACAAACAAACCTGGCGGTGCCGAGGGGTCACTGTGGAATTGATGCAAGCGCCTCGGTGAGAAGCAACCAATTCAACAAAATACAATTTGTAGCAACTCCTCCCGTGACCCAACCACTGGTTTGATACACTTCCTGTCTAGGCAACCAACAAACCTCGCAATACTTCCATAGAGGGATGTCTGGTGTCAACGCGCCCTATTTCGTCATTGTGCATCGAGCCAGTCCACCGGTGTGTTTAACAAACAACGTCACCCAGGGGTATGGAGGACCGTTCCGAGAGACGGATCTTGTACCAGGGATAATACAGTTAGACTATAGAACTATTCCATAGATTGGAAGTATGGTAAAGACGAATCATTGCGTGTAATTACATCGCCTTGAACCATCCAACCTAGGGATTCTCGTACATACTGTATGCACTTTCGAAAGCATACTAATAAATGGCATGGTGGCATCATAATCTGAGACACGCCAACTTTCTTTACTCGATAGATTAACAGGCTGAAATGAAGTTAGGAAGCGGAGTTACTCTAGATTTCTCCGTTATCGGCACTTCAAGCCTTAGCTCTTCACCTGCTCTTGTCATTGTGTTTACCAACATGGGCCTGAACGAGTTATGTTGAATTGACCCTCTCGAACCGAGACAACCTCAAACGATCAACATACAGTACACAAGTGCGGAAGCCCTAGCGTCTTTGCAACAAACATCACGAGATCAAGAGATTGTGGCACGCAAAACACAGTTCCTATGAACGGATAGAGGGAACCTGGCCTCTTGAACCAGCATGCTACAAACTTTGTGGTTCCATCAATAGGATCCGAACAAGTAATGATGGGATTTGCCACATAGTTTATGAGGTCCCGTGCACTTAGTCATCGCAGTCCTTGGATTTGTATCACGAGGCCATCTGGCAATAGTTAGTTCCTCAAGCCGGCAATGTAACAAGAAGAAGGAGAAAGTCGGAAGGGCCATAAACCTAATTGTAATATGGCAGATCCTTGTAGCTGGAATTAATGTAACTTCATCAATAAAAGGTCACTTCAACCCGTTCTCCCAACTTATAAAGGTGAGCTACATAACAAACCCTCTCTATCTTCCTTTCTTGACACTCGGCTGTCACCGCTTTGCACTTCTATACGATCAGAGTCCTTGGTGTATTTTAGAACGAGGAACTATATCCAAGGTTCGTTATCGATGTGTCGCACTGGAACGGATATTGACTGCGCTTAGAATACATTCTTCTTCTTACAGTTGCCTTGAAGATGACGCGAAAAGTTGGGAATGGCGTCTTGCAGATTCCTGATGGTCCTGTAGAAACGAGACTCAACAAGTATCTTGAATATGATTGTAAGTTATTTTCATTTCTATCATGTGCTGTGTAATCCCCTTATTCAGAATGCTGACGGGTCGTGTGTTTAAGTAAACCCCCTGTTGCCACTCCCGATACCCATCAATGAGCTGCCACCTCGCAATAGGGTTATCTGGGTCTGGATCTGTGTAAGTAATGACATACAGTCTATTGGCTGTTGATAGTGTCCTTGCTATATAATTTTATCTGTGTGTAACCTAACAATCCTCCAGTGTCATTGCGGAAACGGGGGGATGAAGATTAACGTTGACTCATGCCCTTTGTGCGGCATTCCTCGCTGCCCAGATTGCGATACACGCCGCTTTAGGGCTCGTTCTGAGGGTGTAGAGACTAATGTTCGAGTTCAGTATTAAGAAGCTGGTTTACCAAACAGCAGAACTCTATCTGCTGCGAACTCGTTCTAAGTTTATGTATATATAGTTCTAGTATTTGACCTAAGGGGTAATCAAGAAATAGAGCGCTCGCATTCGTCACTTGTCAGGTTGTAATTTGATCTAACTAGGCTGTATGTTGTACTTGTTGATGGTGGCTGCAGGTCGGCTGGGAGGGGTTTCAAGAAACTATTAGTTGGCATACATATCCCCCATCGCATCTTAGCCTAGAGCCTCTAATAGAATCTTGGACCGAGTTCCATCAATATTTGACACTACTAACTAGGACTGCAGAGCCTAGTTTAGCCATTGAAAAAGGCGACGAGAACGTCTCGAGAACAAATCCCTCGCCGAAACTCAACAACACACCTGCTCTTCCTCTTTATCTTGAAAGAATAACAAACAGTTCCACCATAGACCTGGCGAAGACGATCAAATTCAATCAGAGAGACTGGCACAACCCAGAAGACAACACGGCAGCCTCTTTGGACTTTTTTTTCATTTTCTTTTTTCCAGCGAGAGATTCCCTTTCATCTTCTTCGAAGCCTGACGCCAGTTTTTCTCACCAGAAAAACAGGCTGAAGTTTTCTGCGTGGGTGCAGACTTCATCCTACCGAGAGAATTTCGTCACTCAGTCTTTCCCGGCAACCCTGGCCTGAAGCATAATCAAGGACTACGAGCATAGGTATCCGATTCGAGCATGTCCTGCGAGGAGGCTATCCACAGAGTCACTGGCCTTATTGTTATTGTCATACCGAGTCTTTCTTAAGACAAATAAAAAATACCAATGGAGTCAGTATTCTCGAGCTCTTGAAAAAAGCGCCCGCGGCCTAGGTAGATGACGTTGGTGAACTGTTCGCGAGTTACCTCACACCTAGCCAGACTCCGATTCTATCGTTGCGCGATGCTGCAGGTCACACCCTACAACCTGATACCTCTGCCATTTGCTGTCATGACACTACTGGAGAAAAAGAAAGCTTTTCCATCTTCTTCAATCCTCCTTTCTTGGCATTGACCACCCGAGATCTCCAAGATAACCTCATCCTTATGGGCAAGTGCTTCTTCCGATAACGCTACGACCTATTTTTCTTATCCTTCCATAATCAGGATTCGTCTTGGGATTTAATGAAACTCCCATTCCACATCAACCTAGGTATTTACTCTATCCTCATTAGGCGTCGCAGTGACCGCTATGGACCGCAATTTGTCTCAATACGTTTTCTGATGATGAGTTGAGACTGCCATAAGACTAGGAGATTGAATGTACAGACTTCATAACGTTCTAGCTAGATTTAATAAAGCCCTAAATATTTGAGACTACTCTATTGTGGTTCTGGAGCGACAGCTCGAAAAGATTGTTAATAAGAATCTCAGGAAAAGCCTGAAGATTTGATGTATGTTATCGCCTCCACGATGATGAATTGGTCATCTCGTTGAGGCTCCTCTGCTTATTTTCCGGAGTTTAGTTTCTTCACAGATTTGTATTTTTGCAACAATCCTTTCGCGTCAGAAGATACGAGAGTGGCGGAAATACTTCCCAAAAGTGCTTCGAAAGGCCATGTAGTTCAACTCATCCAACTATGTCCCAAGCAAGGCGCCCGCATGAATGACTTCCCTGAAACTCAATGAGGCTTATGAGGTTACATTCGGGCCTCAATCTAGTGCATAACCAGACTTCGATTGTTGTTCTTTACGTATCAATGGAATGAGTGAGTGTCACCTTAGCATTGACCGAAATCCTGGGTCTTGGGGTAACAAGATCGCCATCTCTTGAGATGTGACACGTTTCATCCTGTCAGCAGAAAGACATCTATCACAAGAAGGAAATAAAGCACAACGTCTCGTGATCTTTGGATGCATTATGCAGCAATCTTCATCCCTTCAACCGGGGAGTTGATAGCCAATCCTCCATGGCAGCCTGATTGATTTGCGACGAATCGCGGGAGGCAAGCATGTGTGGCTGCCAGCGCATCACGCAGCTTGGAGGTTGGGCAACATCAGAGTGAAGCGGCGTGGAAGCTTCCTCAGCAAATCAAACCCGCGCCTATAAAATGAGGCTCTCAAAAGTTTGATCTTGATACCCGATTGCTCATGATCTCGTAGTTCAAATGGCGTTGGGTGCGCCTGCCTTTCAGCTCAAATGGTTGCTGCGACCACGAGACGAGGCAATCCAAAACCTACCAGCTGATCCATCATCTTACAACAAATTCTAACATCACTGCAGAGCTATTGAGGCTATGACAGCGACGACTTGCTCCGTTAGCGGCATCGAGAACCTGCTTGGGAAGGCAGGACTGGATACGCCAATCCCGGAATATCCTGGTGCAGACATCGTGCACAACCCCCAGGACATCTTCCGAGTTTACCTAGCCGATATCATTCAGAAACTCCTTAATTGTGATAGGCTAGTCGCCTATGATGCCATACAAACATCCAATATCACTGGCATGGGGGACCTTATCGTCGTTGCCCCGAAGCTTAGGCTGAAGGACGTCAAACCTGAGGAGCTGGTATTAGATCTTGCTCGGAGAGTAAGGCTTCTGAAGGATCTTCTTATGGAGTAGAGCACAATACTAACGTTTGTTTTTGAACATAGCTTCCGACATCACCTCCTTTCGGGTGTCCGCTCAAGGACGGCATCCGCTTACAGGTTTTCTCGTCCCCTAATACCCTATCCCGGCTTTTACTGTCATATATCAGCGACAGAGCCGCTTCGTATGGTTATGATGCGTCACTTGGACTCACCGACGCCAACGTGCCTGACAGTCCCAAGAAGAAACTTCTTGTGGAATTCTCGTCTCCCAATATGGCCAGTGAGTTTCAGGTATCGCACTTGCGAAGCACATTGATTGGCTCGTATATCGCAAATATCCACGCCAGTATGGGCTGGGATGTTGTGAAGCTGAATTACCTAGGTGACTGGGGGAAGCAGATTGGCCTTCTCGCAGCAGGTTGGCAGAGGTTCGGCTCTGAGGATGAGTTTGCGAAACAACCGCTCCGTCATCTCCTCGAAGTCAACCACAAAATACAGGAGCTGTTCAAGCCAGAGATGGAAGCATGCAAAACCGCAAAATCTAACAATCAAGATGTTACTGAAATCGAGTCACGGGGCTTGTATGCCGAGAGAGATATCTTCTTTAAGAAGATGGAGGACAAAGAACCTGAAGCCATCTCGATATGGCAACGTTTCCGTGATGCGACCGTGAAAGACTACACCAATTCATACGCACAGCTCGGAGTCAAGTTTGACGAGTACTCTGGAGAGTCTCAAGTCACCGCTGAGTCTATTGCTGAGGTGGAACAGGCTTTGAAGGAAAATGGTATCTATGAAGAGCATGATGACTCCTGGAAGATCGACTTTTCAAAACACGACGCAAAGGGACTCTCACTTGCGGTAGTCCGCTACCGAAATGGAACGACATCATACCTATTGCGTGACCTTGCGGCGGTACTTGATAGATTCAAGGCACACTCGTTCGATAAGATGATCTATGTTGTCGCGATGGAGCAAGAGATGCACTTTCACCGGGTGACCAAGACTTTGGAACTCATGGGAAGAGAAGACCTTGCCAAGCGAATTCAGCATGTTTCTTTTGCCAAAATCAGTGGACTTCCAGAAGAACTCAAGGGTGCAGCTCTGTTGAGTGACTACATTGATGGCTGTCGCTCAATGGCGCATGCTCGCCTGGAAGAAGAAGAGGAGGAATCATTGCATGTGGACAAGTCCGACAAGTCAGTGGAACAACTCGGCCTTGCTGGTCTATTCATTCAAGACCATTCCCATAAGCGAAATACTTCTTATACAAGCGATTCAAAGAGGATGATGTGGCTCGAGGGCGACACAGGTGCCGCTATTCAAAACTGCTATGCCAGACTATCCAAGAAGCTGGGATCCGGGCCTACCAAATTCGACTATGCGACGCTAGATTATTCTTCGCTGGAGGAGGAAGACTATTCTGAGCTTCTACGCATCCTGCTGCAATACCCAGATGCAGCACATGGCTCTTTTAGAACTCTCGAACCATCGTTTATTGTTGTATACTTGCTACGGCTTATCGACCAGCTAACGGTTACGCTTGACGACGATGACGAGAAGGACTGGACTGACCTTGAGACAGCCAGCGAGGCGAGATATGCTCTTTATGAGAACGCAAGGCAGGTTTTTGAGAATGCTCTAAGACTTCTTGGTGCGTCTCCGTGGAGTCCGTGAGGTCTTTCTCAACATTCCAGGTCGCTCTGCCTAGCCGCCACTTTATTCTGCTTACCTTTGATCTTCTAACTTGATTTGTTTCTTTTTTGTACTGGAGATCGTGCAAGTAAGGAGTTCTTATGATTGGGACATTTCCCTTCAGATTGTACCGCCAATTCATGATTTGCTCTTGTCAGTTTGCGGCTCAGAGAATCTGGTCAGTGAATGAAAGCTATAGCAAAGGCCAACCGGGGTGTCAGCGGCCCTCGAGAGCATCAGTTGATATGGAATAGCCAAATAAAAATCATTAGATGAAAAAGTACCTTTCCTTAAACCGTGAGCTCGATTTAGATACGTTGCGAGCTAGTGAAACATGGTGAGTGTAGATGGGTGGGGTTGTTGAATGATTCCGTCTGGACCTACAGTACATCTAAGCTTACTACGAGCCTTAAATATATCGTTTATCATATTTCTTCTCATTCTAGTAATGTTCTATATCGAGAAAGCCTTGTACCTACTGGGGTATGTCCGGTATTGATGATAGATGGCAAGTGAGTAACCGTTCGGCCCTACCCGTGTTGCACCAGCGAATTTCGGGGTAAAAGTTCCGGAGATGCACTCCGTCATCATCAACCGTCAACCGACATCTGACTTAGGTTTTCTCAACATCGAACCTATAATATAGACAGTTTTCTTCAAACCCTTCAGCACATAGTTTCACTGACGCTGTGAAATCTGACTACACAACCTCACCCTATCTAGCACTTACACAATTCACGCCATGGGAGAAGACGCCCCACAGGACACCCCCCAAAAGCAATGGTGGGAGGCGTTTCCTGAGCCAAAGGCTGAATGCCCTCGAACCGACCCGGCCATCATCGCTAAACTTATCGAAGTGAATGCAGCTTCTGGAAAAAATGCACACAGAGACTTTCTGCTAGTTGATGTGCGAAGGACGGACTGGGAGGGCGGCACCATCGCTACATCTATTAACCTCCCCGCTCATACGTTCTACCAGACCCGTCCTCAGATCTATCAGCTTGTTAAACAGGCCGGTGTCAAGAGGATCATATTTTATTGCGGTGAGTAATAATCATGTAATAGCTAAGTCCGATTCATTACTAATAATGCTCCAGGGAGCTGTGGTAGTCGAGGCCCCCGGTGTGCTGGTTGGATGCAGGACTACCTCAATGAAGTTGATGAGACCGACATTGAGGCTGAAATTTTGACTGGCGGCATCAAGGGGTGGCAGAAGGCGTATGCTGGTCAGTTGATGGACTCCTACGACGAGAAGGCTTGGGAGAAGAAGGAGTAGCGTTTGGGTGAACGCAGTTGAACAGCTCTCTTGATGTCTAGCACGACGTGACCCAAACAAACTGTCCACAAGGACTTGTCTCATTTTCGACCTTAACGCCAATAAAGATCACATAATTTCCCTCGTCTCTTCCCGTGTTTCCCCTGCTGCTACGGCTTATCGGTCTCCGCGTCGGTCGTCTCCGCCGATTCGTTCCAGAGCTTCGAGCATCACCACCGAGTTACCACGGATGACCTACTAGGATGTTAGAATGTTCTTTTCTGAGGTCGGGGGCAATGTTAGCGGAACGTACAACCATGCCAATTCTCTCTTTGTCGCCGTTATCCTTCTCCTCCACCGCCTCGTCTAGGACAATGTTCAGGAAGACCTAGTGCCGTTAGCTCTGCTTGTACAATTTCGTAAGAGAATAGCTTACATCGTAGCCACGTAGGATGCCGATGACTTTTCTGCTGCCGTTCAACTGCACGAACAGGCGCTTGTCGAGGTACTATATAGAAAAGTTAGCTATGGATCAGTGACAGCAGATCGCAATGCTTCAGGCTGGGAAATGTTCAAAGATGATCCAGTGAGCATGCGACGCATAGAAAATAGAAGCTTGCCTTTTTGAGCTCAGGTTGGGCGGGCGCCATCTTGAGCAGTCAATTGTTTGAATACTGGGATGCTGTTTCATGCGACGCGATCGCGGCCTAGAGCTACCTCTATTTCTGAGGAAATTCAAGGTTGGTCACGTGCTGATAAGATCCCGAGCCAAAAATGCACGTCACTTTAATCCGCGTCGCGAACTGAACTTTGAAACTGCAATGCGCCAGCTGTAAAAACAATTGCATCATGAGTTTTTCTACAAAAAGAAAAGCCAAGGTCATCAAAGTCGCCGATGATGATGCCGGCGAAAATATCCCAGCAGCAGCAAATGCTGACAACGCTGCTATCGATGGTGAGTGTACCCAGATTATGGACATGCGACTCTTACTGATGAGACCAAGGCTGACCCTTGCGAATACAGAACCTACTAAACCATTATTCGGTGCGAAAGCTGGGCGGAAACCATTTCGACAGTCGGGATTAAGGAAGAGCTTCAACCCAGCGGATGCAGAGGGACTGGCAGCAGCGAACGACGACGAGGATGATGGGCCTGCAGTGGTTCGACCAGCGATTAGTCGATCGGGGTCGCTAAAAGGGAAAAAGAAACAGAGCAAATCTTCACGTCTATCGTTCGGCGGTGACGACAGTACTGCAGGAGAGGACGAGCCCACCGAGGTTTTCACCCCTAAAAAGCTGCCTTTAGGTCGCGCATTAGAAAACAGTGCTATCAAGAGAGGTTTGGGCACGAAAGGCCTTCCCATGAGGTCTATTGGAGACGATGACGACCGGCCCAAGTATAGCAAGGAATATCTCGAAGAGCTACAATCGTCAACCCCAAATACTCCCCAAAGGCCCTCCACATTACCGCCCGACGAAAACGACCTGATGGACCTGGATGCTTCTGAACTTGAGGGCGCTGTCGTTGTTGATTCTTCAGAGTTCAACCAGCCACAACCGACATCTATCTTGTCTGAAGCCGAAGTTCAAGAAAAGAAAGAACGACGTAAAAGATTAGCCCTTGAGAAGGACTTTTTGTCAGTTGAGGACGACGATGACCAATTCGGACGCAAAAAGAAAGATGATACACGGTTAATAGCCGAGGATGAAGATCTCGGTGAGGGTTTCGATAACTACGTGGAAGATGGTGGGCTTTCTCTCGGTAGACGCGCCGAAAAGGAGAGACGGAAACAAGAACGGAAGAAGATGGAGGAGCTTATCACAGCTGCTGAAGGCCATACTTCCGATTCTTCATCCGACAGTGATGCAGAGCGGCGAATTGCATACGAAGCTGCGCAAACACGTGCAGGTATGGATGGTTTGAAGAAGCCTCGGAAAGACCCCAGTCAGGACTTATTACAGGCACCGCCCAAAATATCACCTCTACCCAACTTGACAGAGTGTCTGGCTCGTTTGCAGACGACACTGAAGGGAATGGAAGAGGAGATGAAGGGGAAACAGAATCGTGTGGAGAAGCTCAAAAAGGAGCGCGAAGAGATTGTGAAAAGAGAAGGAGAGGTTCAAGCGTTGCTGGATGAGACGGGTAGAAAATACCAAGAGGCTATGGGACAAGGAAAAGTGGTTGATGGAAAGGTGACGGATGTTCCGGTAAACGCGCCAGTGGAAATGGTGGGAGCAAGAGGGCTTGAAACACTTGGTACACCATCGAGGAAGCCCGAAGATGAGGAAGAGGCTTGAACGTGTAAGAAGGGGAACAACCCTAGGTACCCCATCACATGCCGCTGAACTATACACATCCAAGATCACAAAATGTTCCAAACAAACGCAGCAGCGATTGTTGAGGCCATGGATGGAATCCTGTGGTTGAATGATATCTAGAACATGAATAATATACCCATGACAACCCCAATGCCATATCCCTCGCATGCTCTAAATTAGTTCTGCTCTTCCTCACGCTTAGTGATTGTGACCCAAAAATCTGAAGCAAAGAGAAAGACCGAAGTCTGGGCCTTTATGGGTCTTTCAGAATCCAGGACAGCAAAGTCGTAACGTTTGATCAACTGATATCCATTAACACCAGCATTTGCGAGAAAGTGTAAGCCCACGTACCTCGAAAACAGCTTTATGAATCTCCATAAGGGCAATCGGCTTTCCCAAACACGAATATTTACCATGGCCAAAGTGCGTGTCCAGTGCCGCTATCATATCTCTCAACCTGTCCTCTCCAGCAAGTAGCCAACGTTCGGGTCGAAACACATCGGCGTCCTCACCCCAAACAAGACGAGATCGGCCAACGGCATAGAACCCCTGACCAATTTGTGTTCCGCCCGGGACGAAGAAGCCATTGACGGTATCGCCCTCTGAAGGTACCTGCTTGAAGCCAAGTCCAGCAACGGGGGGCCACATGCGCAGACCCTCGCGAACAACGGCTTGTAGATATGTCAATGTTTGGATCCGTGCCCAGGAAATGGGGGTGTTGACTGATGAGGCAAATTGACGGATCTCTGCAATGAGAGAGCGGTATGGTGCTGGGTTTGTTATAAGGGAGAGAATGATCATGCGAAGCGCGTGCGCCGTCGAGTTGGAGCCAGCGATACTAAGATTGTCAGTTGAATGTTCTTATTGAATTTCCTGAGAGCTTACATACATGGAGATAAAGGCTTGCTGGAGAAGTTCCTCTTCATTCATACCGCTGTTGATGTGAACTTGCATCATATCTTTCCTCGATGCAGTGTTATCCGCTAGTCTTTTACGTACAAACTTCTTTGCGAATCTGCAGCCCAAGTCAGCCTTGACCATTAATATTCCTCAATAACCCACCCCATCAGCCTTCCAAAGCCAACCTGATCCTCCTCTCGTGGTAACAGCAGACTCAGCGGCCACCGATGAACAACCCTTCCCAGCCAGGGATAGACAGATATTATGTTCATGACTGGAAGTGAACTAGCATTTATCTGATTGTATTGGTAAAGGTCTTCGTCTTTCGACAAGTATCCGAATGGTTCTCCAAAGGATACATCACCAATAACATCGAGGGCGAAGAACTGTGTCTTCTCGGCAAAATCAACGGCTCGTGACTGGCTAGTAGTTGACAAATACCTGCGGTCGATGAGAGAGATGAAGTTGAGTAGTTGCCGGTCTATGCCGGCTTCAAAACCGAAACCCTCATTTTCTTTATATGAATACTTCAACAGCCATCAGCATTGTGGGTGTAGCTATAATCCAATGCACTTACTCCTGGGGCCATCTTTGCTCTCATGGTTTTATGCTTAGCCTCATCCCTCTCAGACACAACATTATCAATACCAGGCACTATCCTCCCACTGGTGTAAAAGTCGCCTTTTGTGTAAGTGCTCCGCACGGCAGACATGGTCCGTAGCGTAACAGGGTCTGTGGAGAGAAGCTCATTGGGGCCAATGCGAACGAGCGGACCTTTGAACAGTGAGCGATTGTTCGAGTCGATGTATCAGTAGGCATATCATACCAAATTGGCCAGCTGCGTTCTTTAGATGCTCATGATAGCGACCGCTGAGTGCTCCCCGACACTGCCACCACGACGACCACCCTACTCCGGGAGGACCAGGAATATGGCGCAGACGACGCCAGCGTTGAACGAGACGAATGACATGAGAGATAAGTAATACAGCGATGGCCTGGAAACAGATCTTGGTTGACGATTGGTCTATGATAATCCCCATGGTCCCAAGAACACGGATTGGTTAACCGTTGATAAGTGAGTTGTGGTTTCAGAATAACGACAACTCAGAGCGAGTCAAGGAGATATGACTGATCAAATAAGACCTGGTTCAATTCGTATCAGAGGAAGGCAATTGACTCTGGGCTAGGCCAAGCGTTCAGTCCGGCCCGCGTCCGCATGGAGCGGCACAGGATTCATGCAGGATCAGGTGTCCATTATTTCAGATGCTCAGATTCGTCAGTGAATGGCGTTATTGATAGATAGAAATTCTGAGCAGTGGATGGGACAGGGTTGTTGGAGCAAGGTTATATAACCGAGCGCAGCAGTTCTGAGGGAGGGGTTGTCGAAGCATGTGCAAGATGAATATCCTCACGGTGATCGAGATCGTGAAGATAAACAAGGGAAAGAATTGGAGAATAGCCAATAAGCAAAAGAACTAATCACGACGTGGCTTGATGGAAACACCCGTAGATGGACGGTTGGCACGTTTGTTTCTAGTCGCTTTAGCTCTAGGCCTGGGCATAGCTTTGGCGCATCGCCTAAATAGCTTGAAGATTGGCAGTTTATGTCTTCTGGTTATTTCAACTTTGGTCTAGAAATTGAGTTTAGCCTTCCATACTAAGAAGATAAAAATATAAGATACAAAATAAGACAAAATAAAAACACTGAAAGGCTCTCTCAAGTTGCAAGTAAAAACCCATTATTCGTCATTCATAAATCATATCCAGAGTCGCTTCTACGGATATTGGCAAGGTAAACGCCATCAGAGCCCAGGTCCGGGGAACCAAGCCCTGTGGCGCTATTCTTTCTCTTCTTTGCGAAATTGCACGCGAGGACCTCAAAGTTCCTTCTTTCGTTGTCCCCCACTGTAGAGGAGGCCGCTTGTGACATCTCCCAACATCCAAGCGCACCAATCTTTGACCGGGTTACTGCGTCCATACCATGCGCCTTCGCCAGTAACCTTGGGCATACGATCTGCTGCTTTGACAAAGTAATTACTCGAGGCACCGATGAGTAGCTTCTGCGGTTTGTTCTTCTCTTTTGCATCAAGCACCGGCATCACGCTTGGTGATCTCCTCTTCTCCATCTCTTTGACAACGCTTGCTAATGTCTTGGCCATAAGATTGGCACCTGGCGTCCATGATGTTGTGACATAGCCCATCACGAATCCCATATTAGGGAGAGAATCGATCATGCAGCCGCGCCAACTGTAATGCGAACCGATGTCGATGGGTTGTCCATCAACCAGCGGAGTTACACCGCCGAAGAGTTGGAAGTGCAGACCAGTTGCAGTGACAATAATGTCGGCTTCGAGCTTGCGACCGGATTGGAGAAGAATGCCGTCTTTTGTAACTGCCTCGATGGTGTCTGTCACTATCTCGCAGTTGTCCCGATGCAAGGCTTTGAAGAAGTCTCCTTCTGGACACATACAAAGCCTTTGTTGAAAGGGATTGTAGCTGGGGTTAAAGTGAACATTGACATCAATGTCCTTGGGCAATGCCCCCTGCATCCCATCCATCAAGGCTTTGCGACCCATTTCAGGAAAGTTGAGGAGAAGTTGGGTGTAAAAGATTTCCAGGAAGACATCTTTCCAGTATATCAGCCAACATGCCAATGAGAAAGGTAGGAGATAGCGTAGATAAGAGTCGAGGTTGGAAGATGTTGACCGAGATATGACAAAGGATGGACTGCGCTGGAGCATAGTCACCATACCAGCCTTCTCAGCAAGTGATGGAACAACAGTGACTGCTGTAGCTCCTGATCCGATAACAATGACCCGTTTGTCCGAGTAATCGAGGCCCTTGGGCCACCATTGAGGATGAACAACCTGACCACCGAATTCCTTAAGACCAGGAATTGTTGTCTGGAAAGCTTTGTCATACGAATAGTAGCCCACGCAGCTGATGACAAAATTAGCAATGAAGGTTTTTCGCTTTCCGTCCACATCAACTTCTATCCTCCATTGTTGCTCGTCGGTTCGCCATTCACACGCCATCATCTTGTGCCGCAGCCGAATCCTGTTCCTCAGCCCAGCTGCATCGACAGCCTCCTCAAGATACTCAACAATCTCTCCAGCCTGGGCCATCTTATGATTATGTCTCCATGGATGCCACGATAGACCGAATGAGGTCATGAATGAGTCGGATCGGAAGCCGGGATATCGAAAGAAGCGCCATGTTCCGCCAATAGCCGATTGTGCCTCGATAATTGTGTACGAGCGGTGGGGGAGTTTCTGGTTGAGGACGTACGCGGTGTTGATGCCAGAGAGGCCGGCGCCCAAAATGAGGATATCGTGATGTTCTATTGATTCGTCCATTGCCATTGAGGCGAGATTTTGCGACGAGAAAGTGAAAATTGTCCTGCGCCAAGTCAAGTCGGAGTTGTTGGGGAGAGAAATTGGTGTTGGGTGCCGAGAAATCCTCTTTGAGTACTATAGCTCCAGGTGCGAGTACCGATCTACACTAACGACTTGGTCCTATTTGACGCTACCTAGCAGTTGAATGTGCTGGGATTGATTCGATTGGATTGAAACATATTTATTGAAGCATTTTATAACCAGGATTGATAAGCAAGATACTCCAAACAAAGACCATTTGCAACTGAAGGGCTGGCAAGTTTAGAGTTTCTGGTACAATGCATACCAGGGTCCATGCCGCGGATACGCGGCCAGCAATCGAGACGCAACCTTAAGAGGTACAAGGGTACCTCATGCTTGTGCCATGCCACGAGAACTTTACTAACTAGTAGGTACTGTAGTACCTAGGCACCTTATCTCGACAAGTCAGCATCCAGTGAGGGTCAATCTATCCAGATATCTAGTGTCACTTGTGAGATTTGTATTTAATTTGTTTCTAACATCGGCTGAAAATAAGAATCTGACACCAACAGCCAAACCCGTCCCCAAACCCCCCGATCGACAAGTTTATTAGCTTTCATTGGCCAGGACACTCATTCCTAAGCCACTGTTGGCATCAGACTCGGACCTATCACCTTTCACCAAATACAGGCCAAATCAAGCTTGGCTGTCTTAGTACTTATCTAATCCTCGATTCGAAGCTCCAATGAAGGCTAGTTTACAATTTTACCAACTGAATCTTGAATAACTTGAGGTCGCAGACGCTAAAGATATAAAACTAATAGACGATCTTGTAAATCCAGTACAATCAATCAATATACAGCAATAGTATAACAAGACATATAGACTTGACACTTCAGCACGGACAAGCAATTTGAGTACATCGACAGAACATTCCTTTTTAACTGACTCGTCTAATACGATGTATCTATGGGTTCCATTGGTCCCTTTTCTCTGAGCGGCTCGATGCTGTTCACACATTGCTTTGATCTGCAACTTCTGGTTTCCCATCCAAAAGCTTTGAATTTCAAACATGGCTTATGGTAACAAAGTCGAGCAAGTGGCATCCCTGGAAATAATCGCATTATATTCACTAGAAATACTCCAAGAAACAGCTTCATTCGCAAGTATATTTTCTTTGATAACGTTTTAAAAGCCTTCTATTTCGTGGTGACTGCAGCTTGTAGTTAGTAGACGTCTCTAAGATATCATCGACTCTCACTGTTTATACATACCATGCTATGTATCTCTTGAATTCTCCTATACATCCTGATAGGTGCAAACTTCCAAAATTACTCCAGAGGCGATTCATTTCATCAAAAAGCATTTTCGGCCATTTCTGAATCGCTTCAATTTCAAATCTAATCCTTCTTGCGCCAGTTGTTAGAAGTCATAGCGTTACCTGTCTCGGGCTTGTTAGGGCGGGTGTTGTCCGGACGGTCGTATCGACGAGCTGTTTGAGAGTCTAGCTGACGACCAACAAGCTTCTGCGGTATCCTTTCTGACACTGATACCTTGAGTTGGCCCCCTAGAATCTCCTTGCCGTTGAGGACCTCAACTGCCGAGTTTGCTTCTTCCTTGGTCTCAAAATCGACAAAGCAGTAGTGGTGGTTTCCTGGCTGTGTCTTCTTGCTCTCATGTGGTGTGATTCGCTTGCCAATAGCAGTACTGACGTCCCAATTTAGTAAATATCTTATACGCACTGGCTGGATCCACGTACGGCTTGAACCCAGAGAAGATCTGGGCCAATTCATCTTGATGTTGAGCTTGGTCAATCATCTTATTCAATCCACCAACATACAGTCTTCGTCCACCGTGATTCCTCACCACGTCTTCGAAGTGATCGAGGGCCCAGTTGGGGCCCCTTTGTTCTCCTTTTCCATCGGCATGACCATTGGGACTACCAGAATCCCCAGATTTAGCACTCCAGTCACCCCATCGTCGTCCCTCGTCTCGGAATCCTCGACGTTCACGAGGCTTCTTAGGCTCGCAGGGTCCAACCTTAATCGTTCTTCCATACACGGTAGCGTTCAGCGAGGACAGTGCCCTCTCAGCAGTATCACGATCGTGGAAATCGACGAAACAATAACCGGGGTTTCGAGCGCTAACAGGATCAATGGAGATATGAATCTTGTCCAAACTGTCGAAACCATTCTGGGCGAGGACTTGTTCAACTTCGAAGGGCTTGGCCTCGTAGGGGAGGTTGCCTACAAGAGTCAGCTTTGGTCAAGGAGGCCGAGCAGGAGGTTAGTACCTAGGTAGATGCGCCTCCCGGCGGCGATGGCCTCTTGTTCCATGGTAATTGATGAAATTGTATACGGCTCGAGGCGGTATGCAAGTTGTGGTTTTTAACTGTAAGGGAAAAGTTCTTAGTGAGACTTGCTTGTGGACCAATGGGAGGGGTGATTGACAGCACCCCGCGAGGACCCTGAACGAGGGGTGATAGTGGGATGGGACTGTGGATAAGACATGGCTATGCTAGGGGTGCTTTAAACTACAGATAGGGCAGAAACACTCTGGTCGAGCTTGAAAAATGAAGAAAAGGTGGAAAAGTTTGGCTGTTTGGTATGATATGCAATCGAAGACCAATACTAAACATCTCTTATGGGTCTTTTGTTCTAACAACAACTCAGCTTTTAACAACATAATCGCTTTGGAAAGTCTCCGTCAACTTTGGTGTCAATCCACGAATGCTCTCGGAAGTTATCTCCTAGAGTCCTATCCTATCGTGGAACCACTATACATACTCGACGAATGCGCCGGAGCATATCTCGAAACCTCTCTCATATGCTTAGGCGTTCCCAGGGGCTTCATCTCCTTCGATCCCCATTTTCGCACGGCAACCTTGTGATCGCAGTTGGTGCAGTAGTGGGCTGTATGACAATGCCATTTCCCAGCGTAGGGAACAGCAGCACCAAATATTGTTGTAAATCCAAGAGCTGTTGCAGATGCACTGATATTTGTTAGGTCAACCCCCCAGAATTATATGGAAGGAATCTTACTGTGTCATCTTTGAAGAAATCTTCTTTACACGTGTTTCAGCTCGGTGTCTGCAAAATGGACAATCCACAAACTTTGGGTGATCTCCAAGCTTATCAAGGGGTGTCACGTATGTCACCACTTCGTTGCTGTTGTAAGGTGGTAATTGGGGTGAATAAGCGCCGTAGCTCGAGTGCCGATGTTGTTGGTATTGCTGCTGTCCCTGCGGTGGAGGTCCATAACTGTTGTTAGGATAAGGATAATGAGACTGTAGAGTGCTGGCAGAATGGCGAGGCGGTAGTGGCGGTGATGGTCCATCCTTGTCAATAGTATCAATTGGAATGGGAGCCTCGTTGTATCGCTTGTCTGTTTCTGAATCTACAGGTATCGGAGCGTCGTGGTATTCACTTGCTCTTGTTGTTTGGTTGGGATTGACAACCTCTGGAAGACTCTCATCATGAACAACGGTGCGGATGACCCTATTGCTGTCAGCGGTTGATTGATCAAAGTCGCGGTTTACTTACTGTGGAGTTCTGGGACGTTCAGATGAGTGTGTCTTTTCGAGTGCATCTGACGTTAATGTTATGGTATTTTGTGTCGCAGCCATTGTGCTCTGTGTCGCTGCTTATTGATGCAACAGTCTGCAGTGTCTTTGCGACGAGAGCCTGGCAAGAGTATAAGAAGATCGTGAGTGGGGGATCAAGGTCCTTTGTATTCAATGCAAGTTAATTATGGAAGGATTCAAGGCCTACAGACAATCTGTAACAAAGCTCAGTGGCTGTGTCTGTGACGTCGAAGGATTTGGCCAGGTTAATTTGGTATGGATGCTGATCCTCTCTTATTGCTGACTGGTGGCTCGCTGCGGATTACAGGGATGATGCTTAGCTACTGACTTGACTGCGCACTCGTAAACGGGCTTCTCCACTATGCTTTATTCCAGTGGCAATACTCCGTACGGAATCCCGCACTTGGCGTCTTACTGCGCTGCGTCTCTCCCGATAAGGCTGAGATGTACAGGACAGGGTATGCATGAGAGTTAGTTAATGGTGTGGTTAGCCAAGATGGTATTTTCATTTTGTATCATCGGGGTTATCGGTGTGTAAGCACACGCCTTGTATAACCAGTATTACGACCAATGAGTGAAATATGCTATGGCTTGAACAAGCCGAATCTGGACAATTGCAGTGATTTGTGGTCTCATCACAGCATTGTGTGAAGCTAAGTCTTGATGTAACATGGAGTATGCATCATATGCTTGTGTTAATTAGATAGACTGAATACGTTTGTACTTTATTGTCTTGCAGCTTACAACTTATCAAAAAGATCACCACATACTGTAGCTTAGGTAGACAATTGGATTTTAACATATGTTTCAGTAGAACTCACCGTCTTATTATCCTCTCTATGCCTCATGATGGAAAACTTCCAACCGGTGACAGGTCACTTGAATTTCTTCCCCCAAAATCCGGGCTCACCTTCTAACAATATCATCAGGCAACCAGTAACCTGTATATATCTATTCAAGTGGTTCAGCACTGCTGGCTTTGCGCACCCCGTCTAGTCTAGGTAGTCCAATATGCCCGAAGCACCTACTATTATGGCAATAGGATTGGTGGGTCACATACATACTTCGTGATGATATGTGCCTCGATAGGTGATCTTGCACTGTGCAGTTTATTTCAAAGAGAATATGCTCTCCGGTTTATTTTACTCAACCTGGTTTTATTGTCTATACTATGAGACTGAAGGCTGAGTTAATTTGCATCACATAACAAACAAAGGAACTCTAGTGGTCCGATTGACCTAAGAATAGTCTATTATTATAATAATATTTCCTTAAAGAAAGTTTTAAGTTGAAAATACTACAGCAATTGACGACTTGACGTCAATTGCCCAGTTGTAAAAGAACAGACCTCGGCCAAGCACCTATTGTCTCTGGAGATCCATGACAGCTCAGCTCCCCCACTATTGCCCCTCCAGCCCCCCTCCCCTCATGAGCTTTGGAGCTTGTATGAGTTACTTGGCAACGACCAGGTTCTTCAAACTTCCAACATTCATCGCAGTCCTACAACTTACAATCCGTCAATAACATCAATATGTCTTCGGAACAGTACATACTCTTCGATCTCCCAAGCCGGGATCCTCTTGGTTCTTGGTCTCTCAACCCATGGAAGAGTGAGTTACCTTCCACTGTTCCTGCATGATATCATTGCTCATTCTGTTACAGCTCGCTTTCTCTTAAACTTCAAGGGGATTGACTACAAGACCGAATGGGTATGCCTATCTCGTAGCTTCGACTTATGCATCGCTGATCAATAAACAGCTCGAGTACCCCGATATAAAGCCTACTCTAGAGCCCCAGTAAGCCACCAACACCATCCATAAGAATTCAACTGACAATCCTCAGCATCTCAGCCAACCCATCCACAGGAACCTGGACCATCCCAACCGTCAAGTTCCCCGACGGCACATACATTATGGACTCAAACCAGATCCTCGAGCGCATCGAAAAGGAACACCCTGAGCCCTCTGTCCAAAAGGACTCCCCCGTCCTCTCCAAGCTTTTCTCAATCATGCCCAACATCATGAGCGCCCTTCGACCCGTCTACTTCAACACCGTCCCCACTCGCCTCCTCAGCGAAAAGAGCGTTCCTTATTGGCAAGAGACGCGATCCAAGATGGCTGGAATGCCCCTCGATGAGCTCTATAAGGAACAGGGCGGCCAGCAGGCTTGGGATAACGCCAAGGCACCCCTACTAGAGGTTGAGGCCCTTCTCAAAGAGAGCTCGGAGGGGCCATTCTTTTTGGGGAAAACTCCAAGCTATGCTGATTTCGTCTGGGGTGGTTTCTTGATCTTTATGCACCGTAACCAAGTCATTGATGAATTGTATAAGATCAGCGGCGACAGCCAGCTTCACAAGGACCTTTATGAGGCCACTTCTCCTTGGCACAAGAGGAACGACCACTGACTCATTGGGAAGGTTCAAATTGGTAGAAGCGCAAGGCTGATAGCGACGGATACGATACAGGCTTAGAGAAAGGACACAAAATAAACATTCTCGTACAACGGCTCTCTCACCCAAGACTAGTTCCACCTTCCTCATCATCCAAGTCCGACTCCTCCAAACTGTTGCTCAGTGAGCCCAGACTAAGCCCCACGGCAAAGTCTTCTCCCAGTTCATCAACATCTGGTAGTTCACGGGCACCCAAATCCGTCTGCACGTCCGTATGCCGCACTGACATAAGAGGATGAGTGCTCGAATCATGTCTTTTACCCTCCGAGTTCCTGGTCACCAAGATGCCAAACGCATCCTGGCGAATCTTTTCCATCATTGAGTTGAGGATGTTCTGTCGTCGCCTCTGGCCAAAAGATCCGTCAGATTCAGGAAGATCAGGGAATCTCCAATTGATGTAGAGGTTGCCATGACTCGCTCGCGTCCTTATATTATTGTGCTGGCCTATGGTGTCGAAGTAGTAGCGACAAAGCTTGCAGGCGGGTTTGCTGCTCCCAATGTACCTCCAGTCGTTAAAGAATGCGACATTGGAGTGTTTGGAATCGGCCGACTTCCTGGATTCAGACATTACCCACTCGAGAACCAATATCTCACAATGGACATAGGGCTTGAATGTTGCTTTAACACACTGGATCTTGATACGATCATCCAGGTTCATGATCTGCAGGTTCTGGGCAAGATTGCAATACCTTTGCCGTTCAGCCTCGTTGCCGCACATCCGCCCAATGATGTTACTAGCACTCTCACTCCTTTTCCCCAACGGGTTACCATCTGCAGTGCTTGACTCGACTGGGACCACGACGAATTCTTGGAAGAGATCCGGCCACTCGTTTTCAGCTTCAACGAGGTCTTGTACGACTCTCTTGTAGCTCTGGAGACGCGATAGGTTGTGACGTAGCTCAGACCAACATTCAAAACTTTTTCCGTCCTTGAAACGGTCGTTTGTAGCGTGCTGGTCAATGTAGTCTGTGACTTGAGGCGTCAGAAATGCCTTTAAGGCACGCCAAAGAGTATTATACGATTCTAGGTCTGTATCTGTGTTAGATTATATGGTTAGATACAAGAGTTGTCTATTACTTACACTGATTGTCGTTTAGTCCTTTGAAGGTTGTATTCTCGACGGTATTTTCGAGAGCTCTCAGACCCTGCGCCGTGGCGTCTATTGTTACTATCAGTATTGGCTTCTTTACTGACACTTGAAAAGACAGTACAACTCACTGTCTGTGGCTGCCTGACGATGGAAGAACTCCAAGCATTGCGCTATGGACTTCGTCTTTAACCCATTAAGGTAGCAGTTTATCCTTGGTGAGTTAAAAGAAAGAACCATCCTCAGAATATCACTTTCGATAGAGTCTTTCTTATCCTTACGCAATTTGTGAAAACCGCAAAGCTTCGTTAGAAGGGCTGTTAGAAAGTCCCTCGTAGCATATAGGTCCTTGCTGGAGATCTGATTGCAGGCAAAGATGTATGAGTACCTGTCTTCTCCGTCAAGAATGGTGACTGAGGTGACGGTCTTGCCTCCCTTCGTGCTGTCACAGATACTGGCGATTCTGTGGAGAAAACGATGGTATCTCTGTTCACCGTTTCTTGGGTTGTCTGGAACCTCAATTCGCCGGAGAGCGCCCTCATCGTGGGCAATCTCAGCGAGGGCTTTGTACAGGACGACAGGCTCGTAGAAACGGCGCTTCTGCTTAGACCTGAAGGGAACTAAACCGTCTGATAGTCTTCAGTTGATGAGTTCGCTAATAGTAAACACACTAACCTACTGGATTCCATGCTCATTATCATTACCCAGGGCCAGCTGCGGATGGTATGATCGAATTCTTGTGGTCTTGATAAGACTATTGAGTGGCTCTTAAACACCTAGACATTCCAATGACATCCTCTCTCCTTTATAACTTTTAGATGATTGAAGAGCACAGCAAGTCTAGTAGTTCTTCTGTTAATCTTGCGACCAATGCAATCTGCCTTGTCTAAGCCTCATGTTGGAGGCCGGCTTGGTGGGAGGCCCATCACATCTCATCACATCATGCGGGGTGACTAAGATCTGCCTCTTTTCGGCCGGCCTCCTGCAATTCTGTTTGCCTGACTCCATACTTGTGTCTATCAGTATCAAAATTTCCAATAGGCATTGCGATCCTCACCGAAATTGGCCAACATATAGGTCGCAGCTGTCAGGCGGCGAGGCAGAGTCGTGATATCGCAAATTGTCTCACATACAAGTTACGCCATTGAGATGACCGACTTTACGTACATTGCTGGGTAAGAGTCTTCGATCCCGTTCTCAGATATTCCAATGTTCAGTCTTGCGATGTTGAGTTGACTCAACTGTATCAACTCATGCCACAGACGAGAATGTGCTGTCGGCCCCCGGCCGGCCTCCAACGAGGCGATATTCAACATGAGCTTCATTAAATGAATATAAAAGAACTTTGAGGTTCCTTTCCAGGAGTAATGCTAGGGCTCTAAGTATAATTGAATAACGATAGACATCTACTCAACTCTTAAGCACGTCAACCACAGAGAGATCAAACCAAAGCATGTCACGGCGAAGCGACCGTCCTCACAAACACAGTCGCTCTAGCAGATCTCAAGAGGACGATATTCCAATCGACCCCAACCTAATTCCCGAAGCCTCATACCCTGGGTATACTTATCCCCAGGGCTACGGCTCGTATACCCAGACTGGTCCAAGTCAAAGCCAGTAGAGCGCTGACTCGCCATTCTCTGACCTTAACCCAGGTGCATTCGCAGCCGTTTCGAGTGTTTCAGAGACTCAGGATCCAACCATGGCGTATTACATGACGCAGCAGCCGGCAACTGTCAACCCCAATGAAGTGTTGTGGAATCCGGGGTCGAATTACGCAGCTCAAAGTGACCCCAGCTCTGTTTATCCAACTGCCGACTATAGTATGTTACATCAATCTTGAAACCAAACGAAAATCAAGCTAATCCGGCATATCAGCCCAACCGGAAGCTTCTTCCTCGACATCCCAGGCTACTAGCCAATACTACTGTTCAGAATGTGACCGTTTCTTCGGCGGTAACAGAGACTTTAAGTAAAACACCCTTTACGAAACAGCCAATGTTTTGAACTGATACGAAAAAGCAAACACATGAAAACTCATAACAAGCCCGTGAAATGCAAAGCCGATCCCAACTGCAACGTCACAAAGGCAGAGCAAAGAGACATGGACCGTCACTATCGAAGTTCTCACAGGGTCTATGCAGCGAGCCAGGGTATCCTGACTGAGGAACAGATCTGCGGGCATCCAGGATGTGTTTCTAAGTTTACTCGCAAAGACAACCTGCTTAAGCATTGGAAGAAGTACCACGACTATGAACAATCCGAACAGTGACGGAAATACTGGTGCACGTTTCTTTTTCTCCCCTCTCTTTGATTAGCACAAGCAACCAGTAATTTTCCTTTGTTTTTCATATGTCTCCTGATTTTACGGTACTTGACCAGCCTTCCCTGCTTTGGGACCGGGCCGGGCAAAGACGGAGAGGTCTCCTATCGCTTCTCAAGCGTGTACGGAGAACGCGTATACTTCAATGCAAAGACACTCACGCATTCACTGGGTCGCGCTGTAAGATAGCTATTATTATATAGATGGAGTATCATGTTTTAGCATGTTTATCTATTCGGAAGTTACACATATAGCAACAATGAAATTCTGTTGATTTTTCTTTTCGCTTTCTAGACACGTATCCCAGCCCAATTTACCTCAAACTTTTCCTTCCCGCCGTTTCGTTCAAATAAGCCAAGCTGAGTCGTCGAATCCCAAATAGTGTAAAATTGCGAACAAAGTATTAAGGTTGGACAAAGAGAATAAGTGTATAATCATCAAAAGGGGATCTTGTAAAATGAGATAACAATAAACTGCAACTTGTGCATCGGATCCATAACGCCTCATCACTTCCCATAATCTAGTTCCTAACCAAGAGCCCGTAAATAGTTTCGTTGGTGATTTTGTGGTCGGTTGTTTAGCACTTAGGCGAGCATCCTATTCTCATGAGAAAGGGCAGGTAGCACCATTTGCAGTAACAGCCCCGGAAGCAGGGCATCTTTTCTCGTCGTTGTTAATAGAGCTTGCCCTTGAAACAGAGCCAATGCTCAGAGTATCAACCTTGAACTCCATATCGCCAGTGCTGAAAAGCTCAAAGTGCATGCGGCTTGCATCAACTTTCTGCGCCTTGAGATACTCAGCCATCTCAAGCATGAACTGCTCCGGACCACAGATGTAGTACTCGGAGGAACTGTTGCACAGGTAGAGGTCATCCTTGTCGACCTTGGCCAGGTCCATGCGGAAGTCGTGGTCGTAAGTGATTCCGTAGACATCGGACTCGGCAAGATGCGTCTTGAAGATGTTGGTGCGGAAGTTGGGTCGGTTACGGGCGATGCGGCGGACTTGGTCGTAGAAGGGTACGGAACGGCGGGAGCCATGGATCCAGGAGACGGGACGGTGAGGTTGGCGCTCGGAGACGGTGTTTAAGATGGACATCATGGGAGTGACACCGACACCGGCGGAGATAAGTACGATGGGAACGTTTGATGTGTTGGACATATCAAGATAGAACTCGCCAGCGGGGTGAGTCAACTCAACAATATCACCCTCGTCTTTCATGTCAATAAGGAGGTTAGAAACAACACCTGGGTTGAGGGCATCTCCCCCAAGATATCGGCCGCTGCGGGTCATGTGAAGGCCTTCGTCTCGCTTGACGGTGACGCGGTAGTAGTCAGGTCGAGGAGCCTCACTCAGAGAGTACTGTCGAGACTGTACATAGCCCTTATCGGCGATGGGCACCTGGACAGAGACATACTGGCCGGGCTGGAAGGGAGGAAGACGCTTGCCGTCAACAGGAACCAGGTAGAAGGAATAGATGTCATCAGACTCCTCAACCTTCTTCTCGATGCGGAACTTGCGGTAGCCCTGCCACTTGCCGAAGTCACGGTAGAGCTGAGCCTCACGGCCAATGAGCATCTTTGCCAGCATCCAGTAAGCCTTTGTCCAAGCCTCTCTGATCTGGGGTGTCATAGTAGGACCAAGGACCTCAGCGAAGGCCGCAATGAGATACTTCTCGACAATGGCATAGTGCTCAGGTTTGATGCCGAGGGAGCAGTGCTTGTGGCACATGCGCTCCATCTTGGGGATGAGCTCTGTGATGTGGTTGATGTTGTTGGCGTAGCTGAGGATGACGGCGGTAAGAGCACGGGGCTGGCGGCCGTTGGCCTGGTTAACAGTGTTGAAGTAGTCGTTGAGCTCGGGGTGATCACGGAGCATGTTGCGGTAGAAGATGGTAGTGATGCGCTCTCCGTGGTCAGTGAGGGCGGGGATGGTGCCCCGGATGAGCCTGGTCTGTTGGTATGACAGGGCCATTGTGATAGAGTATAATATGAAGAGTTTGAGGTACTAGAGTTGTAGTAGATGAGACACCACCCCTAAGAATGGAAGGGTGATTAAGCTGAGTATACAATAGACAAAGTTTCGAGTGTTGGCAATGCTTCAGTGGTAACTGCGGTATAAGTCAAGATTGGGTGGCAGGTTTGATAAAGGAATGAAATAGGACAATGAAGCAGAGCTGATCAATCGAGACTTGGATTTGCGAGGGAGTCGTCCCCAGATATTATATCTTCCCTCATGCTCATGGCCATGCCATAACCATGACCATGACCATGACACAACAAGGGCATGGATATGGATATATCACACGCCCCCCAGTTCAGTTAGACCAGGCATTGTATGTACTACGTAGTCACAATGAGAAAAAGAAAAGAAAGAGAGAGAGAAATTTCGCTCTTCTCCACAAGCCGTCAATTCCTCGTGGCACTGACTTTACCCCCAGCCTGTAGAGGGTGTATCTAAGTGATGGATGGATGTTAGGAAATCCAAGCTCAGGAAGTCGTACGACAGAACAGCTGGGATCCGATGTTGGCCCACCTCACTTAGCTTTTAGGTGGAGGTTCTGTTAGTGGGGTCAAGCCCTGTAAGCTGCCAGGTCCAAGGTCCCAGGCCTCCTTGGGTTTGCTTTTGGGCGCCGGCGGATTCCACTTCCCACTGAGGGAGGGAAGAA
The DNA here is from genome assembly GCA_033439405.1 of Fusarium sp. NFCCI 5145. Taxonomy (NCBI): domain Eukaryota; kingdom Fungi; phylum Ascomycota; class Sordariomycetes; order Hypocreales; family Nectriaceae; genus Fusarium; species Fusarium sp. NFCCI 5145. The sequence continues at coordinate 130,502 of JAWDHB010000399.1, forward strand.
TAGAAAGAGATTCTTTTTGGAGGTCTTGGCGGATCGTCTGAGGTCACAACAGGTGAGAAAAGAGGCTGGTGGGATTCTAGATCCGGTAGCCATATCACAAGTCACTCTTTTAACTTTGCTTCAGCTTCTATCTGAACGTATATGGCGTGTGGCAATGGTAAGCTGGTCTTGTTTGCTCAAGTCAGTGAAGAAGCTGCCCAAGGCCAACGTGACTCGAGCTTTGACTCTCGAACTCTTTCTTTCCTGATGCCTAACTAGCTAACTTAGTTCCCTTCCTGTAGCTCTTGATCTCAATTTCAGCGGAGATCTGGGTATCATTGACGGGGATGTCTGCAGCTGCAGTCCCTTGAGTTACAGCCATCTTGTAGCCACGCCGTAGCCATGCGGTTAGCCACGCGAGACAAGAAAAAGAATGCAACACAGCGCATGGCAACCACATGTTTGAGGAATCAGGAATGGAACGTCATATGTGACCAACCGGAAGCGAGGGTCCAGAACTTGAAGGCGCTATTCTAGACAATTGGTTTGTAACCCGTCGCATCATATCAGAGTAAAAGCAAATAAACCGACAAGCAAGCCAGTGGGCGAGCAAACAAGTGACATGTAGCTTACACAATATGTTAGAACGTCACAGCTTTGTCAGCCATATGTAAAAAGAAAACCGACAGGTCATGTATTCAAGAGAGGTGGTAATTACACAGATAACGCTCGTGGCTCTTGTGGCTCTTGGACGAGGAGTTCCGAGATAGAACGAGCAGTAATAGTACACTGCATCACTAGTCAGTCTCACAGCAATAAACCTCATCCAAACTGTCTTCGGAAATAGCATGGCCTCACTAAAACACCAAAAAGACCCTTGCTCAGGCCAGCTCCCTGTCTGCCACATTCGCCCATAGCGTCCTGTAGGCACTAGTTCCCTCAGCCAAAGTTCGGTACTTGGGCCCGGGTCTTGGTCTTGCAGTGCTCTTAGCAGCCATCGAAACTCTATATCTGACCGTGGCGGCCATTGTGTGGTTTGATCTGGTAGCTGGCAGGCAGAGAATTGAGCTGAACAGCGACTCCAAGACGCTGACAGTTGGCTGATTAAGATGGCTTCGCTAACGAATTAAGGGTTTCCAATAATCCAATTGACCACTGGCAATCTCCCCCACGCGAAAAACCAGGTCTAGGTCAGCTACATGTCCATGACAGAGTCCACATCTCACGCGACCGTTTACGTCTGCATCGTGGGAATCTGTTCGATGTGATAAAATTGCTACAGTACTCCATAATGCAGACCGAGGTTGTATACATATGCACGTTGCTTGTGAGGCTACAGATCGGCAGAGTTTTGTCCAGAAACCGTATGAAATAGGGTGAGTTACACAATAATACGGAGGTAATGGAAATCGACATTTTATTGTTGGCTGGTGCGTGACGCCGAGGCACATACGGTGATCGGTCTGTATCAGAGCGAGACATTCATCAATGCTTCCAGAACACAGCCCATTTGTTCGATTGCGGAGTCAATCTCGTGCCTGAAAGTGAAAGTAAAAGTAAAAATTGAAGAACCTGGAACCATGCGAATAAACACAGAGAGCCCGGTCAATGCCGCCCGCCTCGGGAAGGGTTAGTTAGTATTCATAAGATTAAGAGCTTGAGCTTGAGCTTCCGAGGCTGTCAGTGTCAGAAGAAAGGTTAATAAAGGACCCCGAATATTCCGACTAGTCTGTGTCCCGATCCTATCAATGCATTCGTCAAGCATTCGTACAGTGTGTAAATTGAGCCCGTGGCACCGACCATTCATTCCTAGCTCCCGCCTTTCAACGTTGTCGATTCTGCTTCACGGCCGGCCGGGTTCAAATTAGATGCTCTGTGCTTAACATTTTACCCCATCCTCGTCTTTTGACAGCATAGCTAAAGACCGGCCAAAGCCGGAGGCGGAGAGACGGGTTGTCTTCCATCCGCTTCTTTTTCTTCTTCTCTTATACCAGCCATGGCCATTAATTCTTCTGAGGGGAAGCATGTCTTTCTCCGGGTGCTTGCTTTTTAGTCGGCTCAGGGTCCTGAGAAAAAAGGTGATTTTCAAAAAGTCTAAACTAGCGGCCCCCAGTTAACGGTAGCCACCCATGTCTCTTTACTTTCGTTATTGGGTCTTCACAACGGCCCTGGCCGGCTTGAATTATCAGTGACCGTTGACGGATGCACTCTTTTTTTTTCTCATTCATTGGTCAACTAGACAAAAGCAATGCAGTTTTTTCTGTTAATGAGGAGATATTTCATTGATACATCACATATTATAAGTTAGCGAGTTGGCCAAAATCTTACTCACCATTACCATATCCAATGGCATCTGCATCCATCTCTCCAACTGCATACTACCATCTAGACCTCGCAAGTACGTAACCGACACGCTGTACCTGCATCACGAGAGCACCGAGATTCCCGATATCCAGAGCCAAGCAACCGTTCCTCGATAATCTAGATGATCACTGGATAAAAGATGAACCATTGCATCTCGAACCCGCTAATATTAGCTAACGAGATGAGAACATAGGACGGACATTCTTCCGCGTAACGGAATATCTTATAGAGTATAGACCATTCTTCGCACGATATCTCATCCCGGTTGCGAGCCAATAGACACCATCGTATTAACTCGGCAAGACCGGTGAGATCTATGTACTAATAGAAAAGAGAGATGAAAAAATTTGTTCATTCAACGGTTGACTTGCCGAACCCTGTGCTTGGAGGTGGCCTCTCTCTTTAGTGATCCGCTCCGACACTTACATATAAGACAGGACAACAGATCTACCATGTAACCTACCCCGTGTCTTTAGTTCGTAGTAGTGAATGTGGAAAAAAGGTACGATCCCCAATGGCACTGAAACTCGGCACACGGTGGATCCTCACTCAGCCTTGAAGACATGGACTAGACAAACACCCGACCTGTTTCTATCCGTAATATGCCTGGGGATGGGGTATATACCGTACGACGGTACCGCCCGGGGAGGCTAGGAGGTTATCATACCCTTGCAAGTGACGAACCCTTGCTGCCACAAACTTTTCCAACGGGCACCACGAGAGCCTCCTCATGTGAAAACGGACGTCAGTCGTTGAGCAAGCACGCTCAAATGGGTATAGAATAGAGAGCAGAATATAAGATGTTAACTTGATTTGAATCCTCTGATCACATCATATCATGACAATTTCATCCCGTGGCAGCACCTTGCTCTTTAGTTTTCCTTTTTCTTATTGTAGTACTACATCTATGATTCCAGCCCAGGCCTCTTTACGACTTGTCACAAACTAAAATTTCTCGCTTCTCCAAGATAATCACGACTGTCTCTGATCGCACAGTTGCACTCGCGTATTACGCCCGAACATCCTAGTGATTCAGCATATCAATTCCTCCGAGACAGCCCTGGTCGCCGCTCTCGGGCCTCTGACAACCTCCAACTTTAGATTCAAGAGACCTGCAGGGCATCTACAAATCGAGATGAGAACTCTTTGACCTCTTCGTCATGGCCCCTTTGAGATTTACTTACATATCTAGATGCATATACAGATATGGATCTCGCCGTCCGCCGAATAGAAAATGCGCCCCAATACTCCCTTTCCCCACAAACCTCGTCTGTTTCTCCTTCAGCTTTCCGTCGTCAAATAGAACGCTATCGATATCATATCACTCACCCGTTCTATTGTTATACCCATGCGAACTCTGCAGCCACAATAGTTCAAAGCCGCACCCAATGAAATCACCAACAGGACAAGACAAGCAGAGAGACAGCAAAGCTGAACGCGGGCCGTGTCTCGGTTCGTCAGTTATCAAGTCCAGCAGTCGAGTCATTAGTGTTACACAGACACATATTCAACCACCAACTAAATGAGAGCCAACAGGGCAACATGTCTAGCTCAAATAATAGCGAAAACGGCCGGGAAAAGAAAACATCGCCATTATATGGAGTAAAAAGAAAATATCTCATCCTTGTCCGCGAAGTGGAGTAGTGGTAGAAATTGTAAGCTCTTGGCTTCCGATGACTTCATTCATCTACTAACTAGGACAGTCTCGTCACTCTCATTTGAGCTTCACATAAGCTAGAATAACCTAAATTATTTTCAATATATTCTTCTGAGTTGTTGTTTGCTTCAAGTTTCATATCAAATAGTATCCTTCGTAAACTCTACAAAATACCATGTCTTGGTACGTAGATCATGAGAAGCTCAATCCAGTTCACCTTATTTCTCTGCTTCCACCATTCCTTATATTCATGTCCCATGTAGCAGGTAGGTTAAGAAATCATTGGTACACTTTGCACCCCATCTAAGCATGTTAGATAATAACATCTACCTCAAATGTACCTAAACCTTTATGTAGTTTTAGGCACTTTTTTACAGATATCAGCCATAAGTCCTCCCAGTGTGCCGGTTCTATTCTTTGGCCTATACCTGCCTGGTCCAACATCCGTCATATTTCTTTTTTTCCATGTCTCGGGCCCAACCCGATTCTTTGTCCCCAAGCCCGACCGTTGGTTTTCTTCACCATGTCTAACACGCCCTCCTAAGATTAGCATTGGCCTTGCTTGCTTTTTCTCCTCGGGTGCAAGTCTTGCCGCTTCTCACTTTGCTTTTGCAAAGTCAACCTCCTTTTTTTTCGGCGATCAAACGTGGTAGACACGTTTTCGTTCCGTTCCCTTCTCGCGTTGTTCCTGCGTCACTTCGTGTCCTCCACGTGTAGAGTCTCCACCCTACTCAGCTGTTTGCTTGACACCCTCTTCTGTTCAGCTTTGCTCGGTCCTCTTAGGAAGAGATGTTGGTGGGATGTGGTATAGCCGGTGTGGCGTCGGACTCCGGAGAGGCTTCGCTCGGTCCTTGCTATCGTAGGAAAAACAAGAATTCGGGAGTTGAGTACGGCTACAGACATCAGCGAATAATAACAGTGTATACATGCATTGCTACATCAAGATCCTCTGGTTTGTCCAATCGTGGTATCAGCTCTTAGCCATCTGTTGTTGGTTGAAACAGGAAGGCCAATAACTTGTTAGCTGGTCACATTTTCCGTCTTCAATATACCATCTCACAAATGATATCCCAAAAAGACGTGTCAGTTTGCTTCAAAGTTTCATTTCTCATTAGCAACAAGCAAAATGATCCTGGTACTCCGGATTAATTCGTACATACACGTCAAGTAATCTCTGCCAACTCAAAATCACATACGCTCCAGATCCCTCCCTTGCCACGAGATTCTGGATAGGGGATGCCATATCTGAAAAGCAAATTTTCCCTATTGCAACCCATCACTGTCGCCGTTCCATCTCCTTTGCTTACCTACCCACGCGAATAACGCCGGCAGCGATCAGCTTCTGGATCTTGGACCGCACACCAGGGTTCCTCATGTGCTCCTGGAGAGCAGCAGGGTCCGACTGGGCCTGCTGGAGGATCGATTGCATTACGGGGTCTTGCATGAGTCCCATGATCTAAGTATGTCAGTAATCGTTTCAGGCATATCTATCAAGGGTGGAGAAATCTTACCTCGGGGTCCTTCATCAGACGCTCTCGGGTCTGTTCCTCAGTCTCGTTGTCGCGGGCAGAGTACATGGCTGAGAAAGCCTTCTGCTGCTGCTGCTCGATTTCACGCGCGTTAGCACCCTTGTGGTGCTCCTGGTCGACCCGTTGGGCCTCGGTGCAAGCATCCACACATTCTGAGTACTTGCGCATGCCAAAGTAGGCCTGGGCCTTGCGGATGTAGGCTCGAATGAAGGTTGAGTCCTTCTTAATGGCCATATCGCAGTCGTCGAGAGCACTGGGGAACTCGAAGAGCTTGACAAAGGCAGCGGCTCGGTTACTGTAACCACGAGGGTCCTCGGGAGCTCGCTTGGTCATCTCTGTGTAAGCGGCGACGGCGCCAGGGAAGTCCATCTCCTTGAACTTCTTGTTACCTTCCTCGCGGGCCTCCTCAGCCTTGGTGGGATCGACGTAAGCCTTCTTACCAGCCTCAGTCTTGGCACGCTCAGCAGTGCGGAGCTTGTTGAGGACATCGGGAGTTCGGTGCTCAGTCAGAGATCTGTTGTAGTTCTCGATAGCCTTTTCAAAGTCTCCCTTGCGCTCGTAGGATGTACCAATACGGGCGTAACTCTTGGCAATAAGCTTGAAGTCGGCATAAATCTCACGTCCCTCCTCGATAGCCTGGGTGCAAGACTCAATGGCCTTGTCGTAGTCGCCCTTCTCGAAATAAGCAGCTCCCAGGTTGTTCAGGTAAGTGATATCCTTGAAGATCTCCCAGGCTTTGGAGTAGTGGGCAATTGCGTCGTCAAAGTTGCGCTTCTTGTAGCTCTCAGTACCCAGAGCCTTCTCCTTGTCAGCCTCCTCCTTCTTCTTTTTCTTTTCAAGAGCCTCCTCATCCAGCTCAGGCTCGGGCTCGGGTTCAGGGGCCTTCTTGGGTTCGGGTTGCTTAGGGGCTGGTGGCGCATCGGGCATGGGGGAGTCCCGAGACTCAGCGTTGGGGTCGACCTCACGCTCGCGCATCTCAAGGTCAACGCCCATCAACACACCCATAACAGTCAGTAGGCGGGGATCGCTGAAGATCTCGGAAGCATTTGAGGGGTTGTCCTTGATCGATTGGAGCTTGGCCATGAATGAGGGGTCGGCGAGGAAACCGCTGGTCTTGGGGTTTGAGGCGAGCTTCTGGATCAACTGAGGGTCGTTGAACATTTGGCCGAGGCCACCGCTGGGGTCTTGAGGTCCGCCTGGAGAGGTTAGCTACCAAAATATATCTTGCATGGGAAGAAATTGCTTACCAACTTCGGCCTCCATGGCCTTCTTAACTGAAGCCAAACCACTCTTTAACTGGGCGTTGTTGGCATCATGCTTCAATCCCTCCTCGTACGCATCGTTGGCGCCCAAAAGGTCGCCCTGTCCGTGTAAAGCAGCACCCTTACGTCCCCAACCCTTGGCCCAGTCGGGCTTGATCTCGGTGGTCTTCTCAGCGTCCTTCAGTGCATTTTCCCAATCCTTCTTTGAGGCGTAAGCAGCAGATCGGTTGCTGAAGAGAATGTGGTTCTCGGGCTGAATGGCGATGGCCTCGGTGAACTTCGCGCTGTTCATAGTTAGCAATCCTTGTGTTCCGTTGTCTTACTACTGCTGGTGGTAACCTACACAGCCTCGTCAAAGTTCTTCTCGGCGATGGCCTTGTTACCTAGAGCCTTGAGCTCGTCTGCGGAAGCCATTTCGTGTGTGAATCAACAGAATCTGAGGGTTATAGCTAGTAAACAACAGTTCTGGCCTGAATATCAAGTCTGTGGTATCAAAGAGTCAAAGTTACTGGGCAATGAAATATGAAGAGTCGCCCCAGACGATCGTTGGTGGGGAAGAAGAGGGCCAACGATGACTTCTAGCTCATTCGATGCAGGTCTACGCATGGAGCTTCCCATTGGGTGGAGCTCCAACTGCCCTGCCTCGCCCCGCAGCTGCGGAGGACCCTTACAGTGAGCTTCGGTTCCAGGGTAGGTAGTTTGATCAACCTACTAAGGTACAATAAAACAAGGAATTGTATATCTAGAAGATTCTCTGTTGGTGTGGGATCTATACGAGAGTTTTATTTGGCAGTTATCTTTGTTCACTGCCTAATCTCATAAACGAATATTCAAACAGGATTTCCTGTTTGTTAGAGTCGGATAACACACGTTGTCTAAGCTTACAAGATTGTTTGATTGCAATTAACGGCAAGGACGCAAATACATAATAGCACTGGATAAAGCTTATAAAAGATTCTTTAGACTGTAAACTTGTTGAGTCTAGACCTTGTTGATGTCTATTAAGGAACACCTAAAGTTATGGATAGATCAAGGGAAGTTTTGAGTAGGTACTTCTGATCATGCTGCTCACAGAGGTGCTCTTTACAACCTTCACAGAGTCTAAATAGGTAGATAGACGAGCTGAATGCAAGAATGCCAGAGACTTATCTAATGCTAGTCATGGCGATAAGGTTACACCAGAGCCACAACACACATACAACTCACGTACCACGAGCATCAGTCAGTAGTAATTGATGATCAGATTAAATCAGTTCCAATTGACTTCAAAACGCTATGAGTGCTTTTGATAAACTGCAGCTCTAGGGGTCGAACGATTGCTGTTCAACAGTTACTTTCGACTCCAAAGCAATATCGCCCGCCGACCGTCCGATCATAAACTTATACTCTCCGCCCTTAACCGTCCACTTCTTGGCCGACTCGTCAAAGAAGGCAAAGTCACGAGCACGAACAGGGATCTTGACATTTGTGCTCTCTCCAGGCTTTAAGGTAACCTTCTCAAATGCAGCTAACTGCTTCAGAGGATCGCCCTTGGAAGTCTGGGCGGCACCGACATAGACCTGCACAGCGATGGCGCCAGAAACCTTGCCTGTGTTGGCAACCTTCACGCTAACGGCGTAGTCACCGCTGGACTTCTCGACTTCGAGGTCGGAGTAGTCGAATGTGGTGTATGAGAGACCGAAGCCGAAGGGGAAGTGCACTTTGTCGGCGGAAAGACAGTCAAAGTAACGGTAGCCGATAAAAACACCCTCGCCATATGTAACTCTCAACTTGCCGTCGACATACTTGCCAGGAAAGCTACCATACGCCGGACAGTCCTCGATCTTCTTGGGGAATGTGCAGGTAAGATGGCCTTCAGGGGTTTGAGCACCCGTAAGCACATCTGCGATTGAGTTACCGGCCTCTTGACCAGGGAACCAAGTCTGAAGAAGACCCTGGATCTTGTCCAGCCAAGGCATGGCGATAGCCACACCAGTAGAGTTGACCACGATGGTGTTGGAGTTGACCTCAGCAATCTTGGCAATGAGGCGATCCTGACTGCCATCCTTGGGGAGGTTGAAGCTGACTTGATCCTGACCCTCAGTCTCCCAGAAAGGCTCATGACCAGTGAAGACGATAGCATAGTCAGCATCCTTGGCGATGTCGACAGCTTCAGACAGAAGGTCACGGTCATGCTCTGCCTCAGGCATGTATCCAACCCGGAGACCACATCGTCCCTCCAAGATACCAAGGTCAAGATCTTCACCGTCCTTGGCAGCAGGAGGCGATGTGTGCATGGCTAGCTTGTACTTGCGTCCCGCCTCCAGAGAAACTTTGAATTCGGGAGGGTTGTCACCCCCGAACAAGAAACCCATTGCATCCTTGGAGTTCTCCTTCTGCTCGAAAACGACCTTATCATCGATGATAAGCTTACTGGGTCCCAGACCAGAAGCAGTAAAGTAGTACTTGGCGGTTTCCTGTGCCGTGAAGGTGCCTTCCAGGGTGACATCCTTGTTGCTGAAGCCAAAACCGCTGAGAACCGATACTTCGGAGTTGGCGTGGCCAGGTCGAACTTCGATAGGCTTAGGGTTGCCGGGCTCGAAGATCTTGAAAGTGAAACCGGGGTTGCCGTCCAGATCGACCACATTCTCGGCGATAGGGGGAAGCATGCGGAATGTGTGAGCTCCTGTTAGACTGTTAGTGATTGTTCTTTGAGGTTACTTGACTGAATGCGTACCCTTAGCATAAGAAAACTCAACACTATCGCCAAGGGCCTCGTGTAGAGCATCCCAAGGGGTGACCTTGTAGTGAGCATTGACAGAAGCACTGCCACCACCATGGGCAAGACCGATCTTGGCATGACCCAACAAGGCAATCTTCTTGCCCTTGACCTTTTCCCTTGACAAAGGAAGGACGTCGTTCTGGTTCTTCAGCAGAACCATACCCTTGGACCCAGCCTCACGGATAAGGGCCTGGTGCTCAGGGTTGTTGATAGCTCTCTCGTCAGGAATGCTGGGGTCCTTGAAGCAGTTGAGACGCTCCAAGAAGTTGAGAACCCGGGTTGCTCGCTCGTTGATAGTTTCTTCAGAAGTCTTACCAGCCTTGATGGCGGCAATGACATCCTCGACCTTTCTCCATCGGGTAGGGCCTGGCATCTCAAGATCAAGACCAGCTTCGAGGGACTCGCCGGTAGAGTTGACACCACCCCAGTCGCTCATGATAAGACCGTCCCATCCCCAGTCGCCGCGAAGGACCTTCTTTAAAAGGAACTCGTTGGAATCAGCATGATGTCCGTTCACTTGGTTGTAGGAAGTCATAAGAGCCCATGGGTTGGCTTCCTTAATGGTGATCTCAAAAGGTCGAAGGTACAGCTCTCGAAGGGCCCTCTCGCCGATGGTCTCATCGACAGTCAAACGCTCAGTCTCCTGCTCGTTGGCAGCGAAGTGCTTGATAGTGGCCGAAACGCCCTTGTCCTGGAGACCTTCGACCACTCTGGCAGCCATCTTTCCAGTCAAAAGAGGATCCTCCGAAAACGACTCGAAGTTGCGGCCGCCAAGAGGATGGCGGTGTAGACACATGGTGGGAGCAAGGAGACAGCGAGCACCCTTGGAATGTGTCTCTTCGGCAAGTGCAGTGCCAATTCTCTTGGCCAGATTAACGTCGAAGGTTGAAGCCATCAGACAAGCAGCAGGGAAACAAGCAGCGGTAGTGCCGCCAGCGAAGGCAGCGCCTCGTGCACCATTGGGACCATCTGAAACCTTGACATTGGGAACGCCCTTGGAAGGAATAGGAACAGTCTCCCAAAGGTCCTTTCCTGCGAGGAGTGAAATCTGTGGATCAGATGAGTGAGTTGACTCAAAGACGTATGAAAGACACGCTGAGAGGGCAACATACCTTCTCCTCAAGAGTGAGGGAAGAGAGGATGGATTGAATATCAACCGAAGTCATGTTGATATAGAGAGAGTCAATTGACTATAGAAGAGTAAGGAACAGCCATCTCGTCAAACGGGGAGAAGAGGGCTCTTTAATAGAACAATACCCGACCCCTCAGCGCCATGACGGGCTCCCCAAGCAGAGTAACTCGGTCGACTTCACCCGAGTCATCCGTTATTCAACCGAAGAAGGCACTCATGTGGCCATAGTGTACCCGCTTTACGTGCATCTGTGGTAGGATGCGGTATTGTGCCATTGGATCACGAACAAGCTGGTTCCTTGATTGGGACGGGGTCTAGTGGTGAGTTTATTGATGCTGGTCGATGCCGGTCCGAGGCTATCCCGATGTTCAAACGGAGCTCTCCCAGTGAATAGCCTCGAGTGGCTCAACAGGGTTACCTTAGTTACGCTTTTCTTCAAGTTGTGGTTCTGCAGCTTCCATCTGCTATGATCCAAACTTTATTTATAGTTGGCATTGCCATTATTTACTAGCATAAGAGTTTGACATATATTTAAATCAATGCAATGCCAGCCAAAGTTCCCTCATCGGCTAAATGTACATGTAAGTGTCCGTCCTTTTGGTGGAGATGGGGAAGATCGGTCCTGGCCTGGTCCTCTTCCGGGGCCCCTGAAGGATCGCCATTGACAGCTGCAGAGTTGAGCACTAAAGGAATAGCGTCATTGCGTGTGTCTCGTCAGAAGCAGCAATGGAAGGATTCCAAAATTTGTGACATATAAGTTGACCTGCTGATAAACATTCCAAGGGAAACAAATTAGGACTGATGTTTCTTATTGACGACCCTTTTTTTCTATGGGTGAAACAAATATGCCCCTTGAAACCATCAGCCGAGGATTATGCGCCTCAAAGAACCATCAGACAAACTCAAAACATGTGCATGCGCCTCCAACTTAAACAGTGACGCAAACAAAAATAGCACAGCTCACCCAAGACACCCAATGACCTGTAATCGTGTCCTCTGCACGATGACATTGTCGAAAACGCTGCAATTATAGGGAAAACCAGGAATTTACGGTCAGAAAATGAGCGCCCATGTAGAGACGCCCCGAGGTACCGTATACGTTATGTCTTTGGTCAACCCCCTTTTACTGACAATCCTAGGGGAGTCGTGGGCTTCAATTTCAACGGATTTGATCCTCGCTGAGTTGAGGCGACGACAGGACGATGGCGAGAAACCTGAATGCGGTTCGAGAACAAAGGGTTCTTATGATACATCGGCGCATATCTTTGCACTGATTCTTATCTTGGTGCTCAGCACGTTAGGTTGGATCGTCCAATTGCCCACTTTGACACGGTACTAACATCATCAAGCATGCGGATTTCCTCTACTATCACGACGAACGATGCGCGGCCGCGGACAAAAAACGGTCATATTCTACTGCCAGCACATTGGAACTGGCGTCCTGCTTGCAACGGCTTTTGTGCATCTCCTCCCGACCGCCTTCGAGTCCATGACCGATCCTTGCCTCCCCGATTTCTTTAGTAAAGGATATACACCGTTTCCGGGCCTTGTGGCCATGATATCTGCCATTATCGTCGTCGGAATCGAATCGTATCTTACGGCCCGAGGAGCTGGCCACTCTCATTCACATAACCATGGCTACTTTGACTCGGACGATGAACACGAGAGTGAGCTGCCGATGATGGATGCGCCTGGACTGTCTGAAAGGAGGCACGGACCGCGACCGCCGGATATTCATCTTGAGAATATGGAGAACCAAGGCCTGGTTGCTGGCGTGTCACCCCTGCCTGGATCGTCGCCTTTGGTGGGACAAGAATCCAAGAAGCTCAATGATGACTTTAACGACGAGGACTCAGATCTCGACCTGGATATGGAAGAGCTTGAACCCTCTGGATCAAGCAGCACAAGGCATCGACATGGACCTTATGCGTCCCTCAAACCTGAAGGAGCTGATGAGGAGCCCTTGACGCCTATGACACCTATGACACCAACAACACCACAGAGCCCTGAGGAGCAACAGCGCAAGATGCTGCAGTGTCTATTGCTTGAGGCGGGAATTCTTTTCCACAGCGTCTTCATCGGAATGGCCATCTCCGTCGCCACTGGTCCCGCATTTGTTGTCTTCCTCGTCGCCATCAGCTTCCACCAAACCTTCGAAGGCCTTGCTCTCGGCAGTCGCATCGCCGCCATTCAATTCCCACGCAAATCTCTTCGCCCATGGCTTATGGTTCTAGCCTACGGCACAACGACACCCATCGGTCAAGCAATTGGTCTTATCGTGCACCGCATGTACGACCCCAAGAGCGCAGGAGGTCTTCTAGTGGTGGGCTTCATGAATGCCGTGTCATCGGGGCTCCTGTTGTATGCTGGTCTCGTACAACTGCTAGCGGAGGACTTTTTGACGGAGAAAAGCTACAAGATATTGAAGGGTAGAAAGAGGCTACAGGCGTTTATGGCTGTGTGTGGTGGAGCCATCTTGATGGCTGCCGTTGGAGCCTTTGCTTGAGGGGCTTTTAGAGACGGGCTCAAAGAAACCCATGTATATAGAATGTAACATTTATCATCAGCATCTTGTCAACAGCGTATTGTCAAAGTGGAGATAGGGATTGGAGTTGGAATGTATCCGGGCGTGAAGAGGTCTTAAGACAATACATGAGCCAAAGGGTACTTTGTATTTTGGTAATATATTTCTTCGTCCCTGAAAGTCAACAGTATGAGTACGATGTCATGACCTGGTTGTCTTTCTCATGATCACTATCATGCTTCATGTCCGAGGACTTATGATGAACAAATCCCGGCCGGCCCCGCACACACAAATCCGAGCCCCTGGAGTCCGGTCTTCAAATTGGTCCGCCAGGCCCAGACTTTCCCAGGGTCTTCGTGTCTTGTCCAATGATATATCCTCTTTTAATCAGCTCCCACCCACACCTGCATGAGCTTCCATGACATACCGAGAGCTATCGAACCATCAAAAAGTGAGCCCAGAAGCTGATTCTTGAGTGGCTGTCTGTCTGTCACGTTTGTGAAGTTGGACAGAGGTCTCTATTTTGTCGCCGTGCTCCCCCTCACTTCCTCTCTTTCTTGTATTCCATCATGCCTGGCCAACGCATCCTCCTCTTTATTGCTGCACAGGCTATCTTTGCTGGAATCGCCATACTTCTCGCCAATTCACCGTATCGCAATATGTCCGTCGCACCGACCAGCGGCCAGCCATGGGCTGATGGACCTATGAAGCTGGTGACAACACCGCAATATGAGACAAAGAAGGTTAGCCAACTGAAATTGGGCATTTTGGGAACGTAATTCTCGATGCTGACCTGTTCGATCTTGTAGACCGATCTTTTCACCATAGGCGCCACTCACATGGCTCTTTTGCACAATGCCATTATTCGTGGCTTCAATTCCATTTATCTCCAGGCTCCTCATGTCAAGGACACTGACAAGGCCGACTTTATTGGGTATTCTCAGACTTGGTTCAGATTCGTCAAGTCGCACCACGACGATGAGGAGGACAATCTCTTCCCCAAGGTCCAGGAGCTTCTCGGTGATGAACCTGTTTGGGATGAGACCCATCATGAGCACGGTAGGAACCCTGTAGTCTTCAATTAGTACTTGACCATTGACACCAGGTTCTCAGAGTCCTTCCTTGCTCCTCTCGCCGAGTTCAACACTTACCTCTCCAACCTCGCTTCTCCCACCGACCTCGACAGCGCTCAAGTCATCAAGCTCATGGACGCCTTCAAGGAGAACTTTGAGCATCACTTCCATAGCGAGATTACTACCATCGCCGCTCTCTCAGACCACCCTAAGGCCCCTAAGGAAGACACGCCCGAGGGTGCCGCTGCTGGTCTGACCTTCAAGACATGGGGAAAGAAGACAGTCACAAAGGCTGGTATGCTCGATGTGGTGCCGTTCTTCCTCCTCAATTTGGACCGAACGGCAGAAGAGGGTATGTGGGCTAATTGGCCTCCGATGCCTGCACCCATTTCATGGGGCTTGACGAATATCGCGGGTTCGTGGTATGGAAAGTGGTGGAAGTTTTCGAGCTGTGATTCTCAGGGCAAGCCTCAGGCGCTCTATGCCCTTCGGGATTTGAAGCAGTGAGACTTGCGAAGTAATGATGTTCTTACAGTCGGGCTGGGACCAACGGACTCAAACCCGTGACATTGTAAGACTCAAACTTGCAATCCTTGGCTGTGATATTCCTGTTCTTGATCCGCCTATAGGTTTTCAGCTAGATTCGCTGGCTTTGTCCTCTGGCCGTGAATGCATGTCCATCTGCGCCCACAGTCAGGTTCGAAGGAACAGATTACAGCCAAAAACTGCTAGTTTGACTTTTATCAATCCGGAGTCTTGATTTCTTTGAAGTGGTGAAGGATTGAATGTTTTTCGTATGAATCTTCGGCGTTTATTGGGAAGTGAAAGGATAGGAACTATAGTTTGTCAGTTATGCGATATACAATGAATCGGACAGCCCCTCACCTTTGTTTCACTCATTCTTTCAGGGACAAACGTTTTCTGGAGTTTTATCGACCGCTGCTTAGTATGGGCTCAGAAAGGAAAGCAAACGACTGTTTCTTTCAAGTTTTTTCTCTTCATATGTGATGTTGTCATTGCCCTGTAATACGTGAGTTCGGGGTGGTGAAAGAAAAAAATGGCCTAGCCTGCAAACATGTTGCACAGGATAAATGATATTGAGGAGAAAGGTTCTTTGACGAAAACTGGCCATGACTTTTACCAGAACTCTGCAATGACTATAAAGCCTGCTAGCAGTCACCAGAATGAATTTTCAACCGTTTCAACATATTCAGCAATTTCTGTCTAGTTGCGTAATTCGATCTCAATAAAACGCCAAGATACTATCATTAGATTCACGAATCTTGTTTCCCATTTAACTATCAACATGGGGGGTCTCCTTTCTTTACTTAGAGCCCCGAAAGACGGACACAACAAGTCGTCAGACACATTTATAGACACGAGCTCGGTGTACTCTTGCAATAGCAACGACAGCATCACAGTCCAGGTCAACTACAACCATCGAGAGGAACCTGAGGCCCAGAACCAGATTTCCTCCTTGTCACGAGAACCATGTCTTTCTCCACGAATGGTCATTGCAAAGCGCCAATGGGCGCTATGGCACGAAGCTGAGTGCACTGATTCTGTCGATTGTCCTCATGTGTTCGATGCAGTCTTAAGGAGCAAGTGTTGAACTGCGCCAATATATCCTCCTTGTGAAGTTGCTAACTTTCACTGATAGTTCGCCAACACGATACCCAGAACTACGATCTGTAAATATGAAACCACACCAGCGATCAACGAACTACGATAAGCGACCCATGGGAGGCTTGCAGAATATCTGACACTTTCCAGTGTGATTCAGATTCTAGATGCACTCTCAAGGACAGAAGAATGTCAAACTCCGAGGGTGCCCCTGAATCCCAGCGAGTATATCAAAAGAACGAAATACGTGCTTCTATTTCTTTGAGAATGTACAATCCAAAAGTTTGGAAAGCTAAGGCTGAGAGTAACAGCGCCTTAGGGGATGCGATCCGTGCCTGAGTATCGCGATAGGATGATTCTTGTGTACTTTGAAGGAGAATTTCGATTTTTGAGGTTCGATCGACGTCTATTTTCGACTTTCTGCTGGTTCATGGGTAGACCGCAAGTATCGTATGCAATTTGCCCTGTTTTTCATAGGCTAGGAGATCTTGGAACTGTATGGCCGCAAACGAATTAGTACGCTTTCGGACTTGAAGCTTTGTGACACGATGGATAGAATAAGCCCAGTACTGCCTTAGGGATATCTTGATCAAGAAACATGCACATACTTGCTTGTGATTGACAGTCCTACTTTAACCAAACTCTGGTACACTGCTGTCCCCCCTTTCCTTGAAGACAGTAGTGTTCGCTTCTCAACGATCTCAGGCGTTTTGGGATGTAGTAAATGGCACAGTGCTTCAATAATTGCTCATTTCGAAGTCCTGAGCCATGTCAAAGGTAGTCCAGGCTCTGTTGTATCACGGGTGGTTTCTGGTAAAACTGTATCTGCATCCTCGATCATTTAGCCTTCAATGCTCACAACAAACACTGATCAGAAATAAAACTCACACAGAGATATTATATAAACCACTTTCAGTGCTTGTATTAAACAGTGGTTGACTGCTAAGATGCTTTCCCAGCTACAAAGCCTGGAGCCAAGCCGCTCAAAACTTAAACCTTACCATACCAGGGGTTTTTGACAATTGTAGCATATTGTTTGACTTGTGAACCAAACCGAAGATTATCAGACTTGAAATATTGATTGCTCAATATGGGAGGCTGTTTTAGTGCTCCGGAGTCGAGGCCGAAAAGGCCCAAATCAGAGCAATGGATTTATTATCCCGATGGTACTCGTCGTAGAAGAGATTCTCGCGATTATAGACCCTCCAAAAGACATGGACATCGTCATAGTCACCACCATCGGCACCACCACCGTCATAGGGAAAGTCATGAGCTGGAGACAAATCCTGGTGCAGCAATTTGGGCCAACGAGGAAGAGCTGGAGGCGGGCATTGAGCGGTGATTGAAGGGAATGGTGTTGTGTTATGTAGTTCCTAGCTAACAATTGACGTGATTCCCTACCTAGGTACTAGGTAGGGAAGGAGTCTTTGATCTTTATATCTCGTGCTGTGGTGTTTTCTCGAGGTTGTTCGATGCGTACCTTCCTTCTTGATGAGTCTTGTGCCGACAAGAGTGGAGCTGCTCGCGTCATGGACACGTCCGAGGTCCGTAGTCTGTGTCGTGGTTGGTCAGTCAAGTACCGGGTAGTAGGGAAGATGCCAGGGTGGTGAACTTACCTCGTAGACACAAGGTCGTGTTGTCCTTTGCGTCTTTTAGAAACTTACAACGTCGAAACCCTATTTCAACGCTTGTAACCAACACAATGGCCTCCAACCGTCATGTTCTCGTCCTTGGAGGCAATGGAAAGATCAGCCGTCTTCTCACAGTCATTCTCTTGAAGAAGTCCTGGACTGTGACGAGCCTGATTCGTAACCCTGAGCAGATTGACGACTTGAAGAAGATCTCTGAGGGATTGCCGGGCACACACAAGTTCCTAGTGCATGATCTCATCAAAGTTGATAGCCAAGAGAAGGCCGCTGCTGTTCTTGACCAAGTGAAGCCAGACTCGGTGGTTTTCAGCGCTGGTGGGTTGGATCTTGCCCTTGGTGTCTGCAGGAGTATGCGCTGATCAGTAAACAGGTGCTGGAAGGGGTGCCGATCAAGACACGGTAGATGCTGACTTGCAGATGCTGTATGACTCTGTGTAACTGATGTGTCTCTAGATCATCCGCATCGATCGTGATGCTGCAATCTACTTCATCCAGGCCTCTGTCGCCAACAAGTCCATCAGTCATCACCTACAGGTCTCTTATCTGGGCGCTCGTCGTGAGCAAGCCCCCTGGTGGACTCCTGAAGACTGGGAAGGCTGGAAGAAGGTCAACTCAACCTTTCTGGGTCCTTACTACGAGCCCAAGACCGTTGCGGATGAAGCGCTCGTTACTGAAGCAAGGAAGAGAGACGGTCTGGCTGCTGTATCGGTTCGTCCTGGTGGTTTAACAGATAAGGATGAGGGAGGAGTGCTTTTGGGACACACGAAGCAGGCCAGAGGCATGACGACACGGGCGTCGACGGCGAGAGTCATGGCGTTGGTGTTGGACAAGGAGCGCGTAGAGGGACATTGGCTGGATGTTCTCGACGGCGAGGAGGATGCCGAGGCTGCAGTCGACCGTTATGTTCGTGATGAGACGGAGTGTGCTGAGGGAGAACCAGTGATGAAGGACTGATCTTTTCTCCAATGATCTTCGACTTCTCCCGGCCTGGACGACAGTTGGTATAATTCGTTCCCCCAAGGCTACCCACTATCAAAGACCAGCTAAGAGCCCTCCAGGTGGCAGCAAGGGACACTGGGCTCCCAACCACAAGGTCCAGTCCCACTTTGCTGCGGGCGACTGGAGAATCGACTAGAACGCCCGCTAGAATATCCGAAAAAGGGGAAAATAGGTTCATGGAACTACAACACGGTTGTTTGATTTTCACAACAGAAATATAGTAGATATAAGACTCAAACTCGGCTCGAGGTTAGCTGTTGCTCTGATGCAACTTATCTAATTTTTTTGAGGTGTGCATCCCAAAGTTGAGGTCAGGATCAGTGAGTGTGCGGACGAGCGTCCCAAACTCTTCCCTTTGATATCGAGGGATAAGGCAGCGGGATTCCCGCTCCAGGCCATGAGACCACTGGCACTTGCAAGCTCCCTGGGAACAATCACTCGCTGGCTCGGTTGGTCTATAAATACCCGTCTTTTCTTCGCCCCAAACATCCTTTCCTTTCTTCATCGTCAACATCACTTGCTAAGTTGCTCGCTCTCGATCCCAAACACACTTCCACTCGAGTCAAACTTTTATTGCACTTCCAGTTCAACAGCTTTCTAGCTTGCTTTCTTTCGTTTGCTTCTGCTTTCGCTTTCAAGGTAAATCACATTCCTTTCCTTTCGATTTGCTTGCTTCACTTCACTTCCCGTTCCTTTGTCTCTCTTCGGTCTCTCACATTTGCCCTCCAGCCTTCACTATCCAAACACATTTCACTTCAACCCTCACTATCATCAACATGGATAACATTTGCGCCAAGATCGCTGCTTTCTTCTGTTGCTCCGGCCCAGAGGAGGATCTGGAGACCGGCGGCCATCAGCAAGGCATTCGCATGAAGAACATCCAGCACGAGTAAGTTTGTCCTCATCTCAGCTCTTGATACCTTCGTTGTGGAACTGACTGAGGTTTGAATAGCGTCGGGCCTGCATATCGCGCCCAGACTCCTCCTCCCCCTTTGTCCAACCGGGACATCTACGGCAACATTGCAGATGTCTGGCGCCTGAAAACTGCTTCCGAGCAGTACGATGAATATGTTGAAGGCCGTGTAAAGGCCGAGGCTGCTGGTGCTGGTGGTGCTGGTGATGCTGCTGGCACCCTCGGTGTGGTTCCTACGATCCACATCGAGGGCGATGGGGCTGATCAAAACAAGACCATCTAGATTTTGATGATGGTCGAGCTTCGGGGGACAGATTCCAGTAAGGCGTTTAGGGAGCAGGGACCAATGGTTTAAATCGAGTGCTTACGAGACGTCTAATACATCACCACTCTGTGCAAACTTGACTATCTTTAACGCGAATGCCTTTATTCTTACATTAATGTGATCTCTGGTACTTGAATACTCCTTCAACTGCCCGAGATCACAAATTAGACGCGTTGAGCTTGCGTAGATCGGCAGTGTTGTGGTTGCTGGTCACCTGAACATGCAGGTGCAGCAAGCTGAACTTGAGAGTGTTTTGGCAGGTAAATCTATTCGAGAGCGCTTATCCATCCATACTGTCATCATTTAATCTCCTGTTTACTTTGATGAGCTGCGTCAATGCAGCATTAGTTGTTTATTTCACTAGTTTCGGGTTTGGCAAGAGGATAGGACAGGGCAAACACTTGAACACACAGAGCACACAAAGCACCACAAGGCAAAATAAATACATCCACGTAGTACAAGGTCATCTGGTATTGGATACCTGCTCGTCTCCAGGGGCGACGAAATTTATGAGGGATTTGGTCGAGGAGTGGCAGCGGGCCATGGGTTTCAGGGGCGCGGCGGTGGGAGGAGAATTGGTTACCTATGAGTGCCTGCGTGCAGTGTCAAAAATCTGTCACCATTTACAATAAAATGCAGCCATTCAGAGATTATGGATGGACTTCCATTTCGTTCGTTTCGAAGCTGGCCCAATGAGCAGTTAGTCACATGTAGTGTTGAGCATGTCTGATACTTTATCGTGCCCATCCGCCAGGAAAACCGTATGGGAGGTTCTTTTTCATCCATGTACTATCCATAACTTCGTATAATTCTACTATCTGCTATCTAATATTGAGCTGCTAGAACGAGGGTGGGATAGTCAATATATGATACAATGGGCCTGTCAAGCATTCACGTGTTGCCCCTTGCCTGCCAAAAAGCAGTGACAGACGTTGGAATAAAGTAGTCAACGAGGTAAGTAGTAATCAGTCCATCTCCACATACAGGCCCTTGTGCTACCTATGTCCTCTTGATAAAAACGCCTCTGTCATAAAATCATGGCACAATCATCATCCCTGCACCAAAATTTCAGCCCATGGAAACTTGCTCAAATGTACGCACAGCTGGGTCCTCACCTGATACATCACCTGCAAAAATCAACTTATCTGCGCCAGTTTCTTCGAATATCCGAGGATGATGTGGATAAGGTTAATTGTGAGCTGGGGAAGATAGAAATACTGCCCATTCCGCTCTTGTTCGCTCCTCCATTGACAAACTCAACTGCAAGCCGGTTTAGACTTTGACACAGGCATCACGTTATCCGCATTTACCTTTTCACCTTCACTCTATCACGAATCTCGATTTCGTATTTGGACTTGCAAACACTTCGATAATCAAAGATCACCAAAGACACCGTCATCAAAGACACCATCATCGCCTTACGACATCGCTCCTCAACATGACTTCGGCTATGAATCATGATATGCACATGACAGGCATGTCGGGAACTGGCACCATGACCATGGACATGGCCTCTGCCACTACCTCTGCCGCCATGGACATGGAAATGGATCACGGAATGGGCAACAGTTGCAAGATCTCAGTGAGTTGATCCCATCTCTCCTCCACACTCTCCTTTGAATATTCCAGCTAACAGATACCTCTCATAGATGCTCTGGAACTGGAACACCGTCGACTCATGCTTCATCGCCGAATCGTGGCACATTACATCCAAGGGCATGTTCGCCGGCTCCTGCATCGGTGTCATCCTCCTCGTCATGTCCCTCGAGCTTCTCCGACGCTCTGTCAAGGAATGGGACCGTTACCTCCTCCGTCAGCACGCCTCGAAGCTTCAAGAATCGTCTAGTACCGTTGCTGGTCCTTCTGGTTCCGACAATGGCAAGGATGGCAACACCGTGGTCAACTGCACCAACCCCGTTCCCCCTTTCCGCCCCAACATCTGGCAGCAGGCTATCCGAGCCTTACTTCATATGATGCAGTTTGCCGTTGCCTACTTTGTGATGCTTTTGGCTATGTACTACAACGGATACTTCATCATCTGTATCTTCATTGGGGCATACTTGGGTGCTTTCATCTTCCAGTGGGAGACTCTGAGTATGACTGGTAACACAAGTGCGTCCAAGGAGGCTACAGTTTGTTGTGGTTAGAGGGAATGGCGAAGACTCGTTGTGCTGGATCATCGGAGAGTTACGTTTCAAACAATTGCTTAATGCGAAGCTCGGTTGGAGGATAAGCTCCGGCAGGTGTCTTGTTTCCGTGTTACTGTGCTTCTCTTATCAACTCAATACTGTACCAATCTTTGGTGATGAATAATGAAAGGCTCTCGCAGTTTGTATCTTGTTTCTTTCATATGTGACAACATAGTCAATGTATCACCACGCTGTGGCTCACCGTGTAAGCCAGCTGGCTTATCTATCAGATCTGTCGGGCATCTTGAGCACGGATCAGGTGTCCCACAATACCTACTACCTTAGTAGGTAATGTAGCCATGGATATAAACTGGGTGTACGGAGTATGTCAGCATCAACAGCTGACAAAGCTACCCAGTCTAATTTCGACAAAGTAGCAGCACTTTCATCTCGATCATGAAATCAGCACCTCATCTTGCCGCTTCCTCTGCATGCTGTCGAGGTTATCAATCTCGAAATCAAGTTAAGATGGAGTAAGATGGAAATAGAATTGGCTGACAAATTGTCTTGGCGAGGCAGTGGATGTCCCCAATTTCGATTGGCGTTAATAACGTCGATCCTCGGCCTGGGGGCTGTCCTACTAACCAAATTGAGAAAACCCCTACACGGAACACTGCAACCCAACTTGCAACTTTCATCAATGCATGCAACAGATAGCTTTACTGATGATATCCCTCTAATCTCCATCAACCACTAGACGTCACTTGCATCGTCATATTCACTTCTCAACCGGTTCAGGAGGTCTTACCTCTCCTAGCCACCATGTTTCGCCATCTCATGTCCTCAAAGGTGCGCTCCAACGCGGGTTGCTGGACCTGTCGCCTCCGTCGCAAGAAGTGCGACGAGAAGCGTCCTGTCTGCGACGCATGTGGTGTCCTTGAAATCACCTGCTTCTTTGATGAGGAGAAGCCAGAATGGATGGACGGGGGGCCTAAGCAGAAGGCCATGGCTGAGAAGATAAAGGCTCAGGTCAAGAAACAGGCCAGTCAGCGCCGCGATCGCAAGTACATGGAGATGCTTGAAACTGGCACTCGCAATGTTTCGTTGCAGACTGAGAACCACCAACATCAACAGCAGCCTCAGGAGACTGCCATAACCGCTGCATCCGACACAGATCCTGCTTCGGGCCATGAGTTTGGATCGACTCCAGCTTCAAGCAACACCAGCGGCGCCTCTCCTCCTGATATGCCGTGGCACAGTCACTTCTCGGTCCCTACCGAAGATCCAAGCAGCTCGACTGGCGCCAGTACTGAGATCCATTTCATTATGATATATCTCGACTATGTCTTCCCTCACCTATTCCCATTTTACCGCCCTCCCATCCTCGCTGGCGGTCGTGGCTGGGTACTCGATGTTCTACAAAGTAACAAGTCCGTCTGGCACACGACCATTTCTATTACTTCATACTTCTTCAGCATTGTAATGGCCAATGGAGCGATCGAACATGAGGAGTGCACAAACCGTATGGTCCATCAATTGCAGTCTCAATTGGAAATGGGGTTGAGGGAACTCCAGCGTGAGATGACTGCTGTCAATCACAAAATCTCCCGTGCCGGCGTTCGAGACAAACTCCTTGTTCTTCAAGCTATCCTGCAGATGCTCATCTTCGAGGTATCCACGAGTAACAAAGACCACTGGAAGATGCACCTAGACGCCGCCATCACGATGTTCCAGCAGATTCTTCCTCAGCCCGAGAAATGGGGCGAGACGTTAGAGGCTCTGTATAGCTACCGTTGGCCGCCACCCGAGATGGGCGTACGACGACCTTTCAGTACCAACCAAGCCGCCCTTCGCTTCTTCACAGCCAATGTGCTCTATATCGATGTCATGTCCAGCATTACGCTTGAGCAAGCCCCACGCCTTCAAAAATACCAGGATGACATCATGCCTGGCTGCAAAGCCTGCGGTGACCCAAGCGAGGTCCGAATCTCGGGCTCACTCTTCATGGAAGATTATGTCGGCCTCCAGAATTGGGTTGTTCAGATCATCGGTGATATTGCCGCTCTCGATGCTTGGAAAAAGGAGCAGAAGAAGAGTAACTCGCTGTCGATAAACGAGCTTGTTCAGCGAGGCAAAGTCATGGAAGATGCCATCAAAGGCGGTCTCTGCGTCATCGAGGCACAGGTTCAGTTGCCTGTCCCCTTTTTTGATCCCGTTATCAGGGTAGTCGCCAGTCCTTCGCACAACTATAGTGTCGACACCAAGCAAGCCCCTGACCTTGCAGTCAACAACATGATCTGGCTCCAAGCTGCTCTTACATATCTTCACGTCGTCATATCCGGCTGGCAGCCATCCTGCCCTGAGATTCGAAGTTCCGTCACCCGCATGACAGAACTCTTGATGACCCTCCCATCCAACACCTGTCTCCGAACCCTAGTTTGGCCCTTCTGTATTGCCGGATGTCTTTCGCCTCCAGAGGACGAGGATAAGTACCGCGCAATGGTGGAGCGCCTAGGACCCATCAGTGTGTTCGGTACGGTTAGGGAGGCGCTAGAGGTCATGGAAAAAGTCTGGTCGAGACGAGATCAAATTGATGAGAGTTGGGACGTGGCTAAATGCCTGCAGATTATGGGACATGGAGTTTTGTTGATTTGATACCCTTGGGAGTGAATTGCTTGATATGATTATGACCGAACTATTTCTGGCGTGCAAGGGTAGCATACTAACCTAAGTCATTTAGGAGGAACATTTACGAATTGGAACTGGCAGTTGGCGTATATTTTGTGCCATTCTGGTAGTTGAAGAATACCACGGACGAAACTGCATCTTTTTCTGCCGCACGATCACTCGGCTCCAAGCCTTCAATACTTGCTATCTTCAAACTGTTCAATCTGATTACATTGGTCCCCTTTTCTCGCTTATCATTGATCACAAACTTGGTGACTTTGGTGTTTAATGGTTGAGCAATCCATGCTCAAAACCCCGATCCCATTTTTATTCATTTTCTGATGATGAAGATGATCTAGCCAGTAGACATTACCCATGTGTTCTGAAACACTCATTTCCGTGCGACAAGCAAAGCAAAGCGTCCAATATATTACATCCTGCAAATACGATTACCCCTGAACTCTTTTACCACCGAAGAGTGTCTGTCTCTTCTCGAGTAGATCAAGATCCCACCAACCCTCAACTCGCTCTAGGAGAGTCTTGCGTTTCGACCACACCCTCTCGAGAGGACTCTTCGGGCTAATATCGTTCATACGTCCCGGTGATACAGGAACTGGAGGCAGAGGAGGAAGATGCTGCAAAGGCTGAGGGACTTCCTTTCTCTTTACCCGGACAGGTGCCGTGGGGGGCGGGGGACACCACGGCTGGCGTACACTCTCAGCATCAGAAGAGTCGCTGTCGTACCGCTTCGCCATGGCCATAGTCCCCAAGCTTCGCTGCTGGGCCATCACAGGCGGTCCTTGACTGATGCCCAGGGCGTTGACCTGCCCCTCACGGCCGCACCCTCAACCCTCGATGTCCTTGGGAGCAGGGCGAGAAGCACCCTTGGTGCGCTTCCAGAGGCATCCGGATGTGATGGCAGAAAAGGCAAAGAGCACGCACAGAGCAATACTGAGACCCCAGATAGACTTGATCTGGTAGCACGACGCCTTATCGGGGTCTACCCAGGCAAATACGTTTCCACGGGAGTGGTAGACGTTGTGGAAGAGGGAGTTGATAAAGTTGGCTGTGTTGCCGTCTGAAGGGAACTTGGGGCATGAGAGGTAGCTGACGGGCTTGCCAACGGTGCAGGCAACGACGATGCAGGCAACGAGAAGCAGGATATCGGCGCCTGTAGAGAGCAGGAGAGGAAGCATGCCATCCCAGTAGAGGATATATGAGATGGCGATGTAGAGGGTTGAGATGCAGGCCTATGAGATGTGAGCAACTCTTAATTACAACACGATACAAGTAATACTTACAACAATCAAGGTTCCGATCAAGGCAGACGGCGCCGCATAGTCAGCATTAACCATCTCACCAATAAAATTAGCTGTCAAGCCAATGATCGTGATCAGAGAGATAAACTCCATGGCTCGCATGGCGGTCCAGGTGTGACCGAGGGCTCCGAGAGCAGGCTGCATCTTGGTCTTGGGTTTTCCAACAGATTCTGTGTCAAGAGAGAGACGAGGGCGCGACGAGCCAGCTGTGCGCAGCGGAAAGTTCTTGGCGTAGAAAGGGATAGAGGGGGATGGGGAAGATATTTTGTCTAAGTGAATGGCCCGCCCTGAGAATCAGGCGAGAGATATGTTATAAAAGAAAGGAGATCGTTATGAATATCGTCTGGTCGTGACAAAGACTTGCAAAGAAACCCAGTAGAGGACAAAGGAAACTAAGGAAAAGAGACAAAAAGAAAAGAGATTGTAGTGTTTGTTGTGTAAGTTGTTTGATGAAGAGAAAAGGATATCTCACATCGCCCGAAACCTCGTGTCTTTATACACATTTCATTGTCAACAAACTCCCAAAGACACGAGAATAACATCCCCAACCATGTCTAGTCTCGTTTCCAATTACAGCAGCCGCCTACTACCAGCCGCCATCGCGCTTCATGCTCCCCATAGACGACCAAGTCAACCCTGACAATTCAACAACTTGATACAACAATTTTTCTTACTACTTCTCGGCGGTATATTCTTTGGCCAATGGGGCTTCAGAAGCTCACTACCGTGGCAGCGCTTAAGCGTGCAGGGATGTTGAGTGAATAGCCGCGCAGAAAAAAGGCTGGTGTTTCATGATTTATTGACATGGTCGCGATTGGATGAGAGTGTCTCTTACGAAAATACGGTTCGTTGGCCCGGATGAGGCTCCTTTGTTTAGAATGAGGTCGCATATACGGCGAGATTGCGTGGGTGAGCTATGAGTCCACTGTCGCAAGTTTTTCTGGGATACTCGTCCTGCTGCAACGGCAAGTGATCCGGTCCAGGATCGATGGTCTAACATCTCGGCTGTTGATCTGATCGTGGGTGGTTCATAACGATCGTCCTGAACCCATTGTTGGCTAGTCTTCACTGATACGGCATTAATGCGACATATCGATCTGATGCTGGTCTGCCCATATGGCCTACCAGAGGGCCAACACGCTGAAAATAGAGCGACATGACATGTCAGTTCATTTTGTTGCGCCAGACGCCTATCTAGGATCCTATCATGAATACAAACATGCTGTCCCACTGCTGATTATTGTGTACATTCTCACGCATTAGTGCGCCGACCATCGTCTCGGTTCCAGGTTGTGGTCCACCATTCTTAGACAGACTTAGCACATAAGCTTAACCAAGGAGGTCATCCATGGCAGAACCACCGGTTTTAGGAAGAGCACTGCCGCTGGAAGATCCAGCTGCTGGTGGAGCTCCCCAGATTCCAGCACTGCTCTTCTCCTTAGCGAGCTGGCCCATTGCGGGTCCAGCCTTGGGCGTCTCGGGTTTCTTGATGCCACCGCTTGCCTTGCCCCAGAGAGCTCCAAAGGCATCTCCACCAGCAGCTGCTGGCTTGGCCGCGGAACTAGTAACGGGCTTCATGTTCGCCATAGTAGTGGGGGCGTTGGATGAAGCATTGGAAGCGCTTCCCATGCCTGAGAAGGCAGATGTTGTCGGAGGCTTGGAAGGCTGCGCTTGAACAGAGCTATAGTAGTTGGGAGCCGTTTGTTGGAAACCAGAAGGCTTGGGGGCCTGTGCCGCAGGAGCAGCGGGGATGCTAAAGGCAGAGTAGTTGGCTCCAGGAGTGCCTGAGGCACTTGGTGCGGGCGAGATGGATGCCATGCTAACCATTTGGCTGATATCGGCCTGCTGAGGAGCCGACTGAGGTTGGGGAGCTGCAAATTGAGCAGTTGAAGAGGCCGCCGATGTCACGGCAGGGCTCTGCATAAAATTGTTGGATGGTGCCGCCTGAGCAGGGGTAGCAGACTGGAAGTCATCGAACTCGTCGTCGTCCTCCTGGGCAGGAGCGGCGGCAGTGTTGCTAGGGGCCAACGCAGCGAAGCCGGAGGCGGACGGGGCTGCAGAAGATGATGGCGCAGGGTCGTCGAAGGAGAAGAGATCAACCTCGGGTTCCTTCTTCTTGGGGGGCTCAGCGGCCTTCTTAACAGGAGTGCGCTCGGGTCGCTTGGCAGCAGCCCTTGATGAGCTGGCAGCAGGTCTCTCGCCCTCGTCAAACTCATCGTATTCCTCAAATCGCTCAGATCTGTTGGCAGCGCCGTCACCTCGCCAGTCATCAGTCTGGCCACCGAAACCACCTCCATCGCCATAAACACCACCAGAGTATCCGCCGAAGTTGGTAGGACCGCTGCTGCTACCGCCACCATAGCCAGCGCTCTCGCTGCCAAAACCACCATAACGACCAGAGCTGCCACTTGAGAAGCCGCCGCCGAAGGTCGAGCCACCCTCAACACCGGTATACTTGTTCTTGGTCGCACGCGCTTTCTTGCGCTCGGTTCGGATACGGTCCACGTCGCTCAGAAGATCGGCCAATTCCTTGGCTCGGTTGCGCACGTTGATGCCCTGGTCCTTTCCGTTTTGATCAATGAAATGAAACTGGCGCAGCATCTTAAGAAGCGAAAGGTGTCCTCTAGCATCATCGATTACGCGCTCGGAACCGTGCTTGATAAGAAACTCGAGTAATTGAAGGGCCTTGTAGATTTGTCGCCACTCCTCAGCAGCTTTCTCGGTGAAGCGACGGTAGATCATTGGCATAATCTCGTTAAGGGTTTGGCTGGCTCACGGTCAGCAGGTGAAGTTGAATTTGGATATTGTTCGAAGTTCCGTACTAGTTAAATGTTCCGTTTGCAATCTCTTGCATGAGGGTTGACGAGGCACCCCATGGCTCGTTATTCGTGGCTTCGCGCACCTGAAGATGGGTAAGTTGACCGTGTCCCGACCAGCCATCGCGCAGAGCTCAACCAACCTTGGCCTCCATCTCGGTAAAGTTCATAACAGCTGGGTATCGTCAGTAAAAATTACGCGCATTGGATTCCCGCCAAGGAGGTACCATTCTGGGCTTTCCGAAAGCCTGCCTTGAGGTCATACAAGGTCAGGTTGGAGACCGTGTTCTTCAAATCGTTCATATCCATGGTGAATTAGTCCAAGAAGAAAAGAGCCAGCAAATGAATGTAGAAAGAGGCGCAAAAGTCGCGGAGCTGCTGATGATGCTCTTGAAATGGTTCCAACGGGATAGAATAGGTAATCTGGAGTTCAAGATGCCCCCTTGCTACGCTATTGCCATGGTGGACACTTGGACATTTCCCAGAGCCCAACGTCAGCATGGATCATGGCTGATCACGTGATGAAGTTAACATTCCTGGATAAAAATACTGATATCATGGAGTCGTAAACTAATCAAAGACCATGGTACATGCCTGTGGAGTAGAATTCGGTATGTAATTGTTCCTCAGTACCTTGATTGACCTGTGTTACCTTTTGCTGAGCAAGAAAATGAGCTTCATGTTGTCACTTTGATCCATCTGGAGACAGCCCGTGTCGAGTCCCCGCCATACAACCTTAGAGTTCAGGCCTGAACAGGGCCTGGAGGGCCAGTCATGGCGCTAGAATTGGATACCAGGTCTAAACTTTTATCTTCCCTTCCTCGAGATCAGTTCAAAAGATCAACCTCAGCACGGGCATCACCAGTTTCTATAATTCTACTTGTCTGAAGTCTACCTCTTCTGTGCCGTCAGACCTTTTCCCAAGTGATTAGTCTCCAAGGTACGTAAAAAGCTCAATTGTTTCCCCTGCCGCGTTTGCCTTCGTTCCACCACCAAGAGAGCTCTCTGGGGGAGACCTCAATCGAGCTATAGAGACAAAGAGAGAAGCAAGACGCCTCCAGCAAACATCAGCCATCCGAGCGCTTTACTTGGGTCAATGGTATTATTCTGACCCCTATTGGGATCTTGGAAAAGCCAGCTGATCGGTCCAACGCCGGTATTGTCGGCCTCTTCTCGCCTTTGTCCTGCTCTTACAGCTTGTTGAGCTTGGCTGCCCCTGTCCTACCCGGTCCTGCGGAGGGAGCTTCCTGTCCTGGTGCCGACTGTTCGCAATGGTCACTTCTGCCCACGGGTTGATGGACTGGATACTGGTACATGTCTACATGAGACTCGATGTGGAGGGCCCATGCAATGATATGAATCCACCGGTGTGGTCGTATCCCTTGTCCCCTCCAATGGGCGTGATTCTTTGGCAAAAGTCTGCTGCACTTCGGGCATATCGGGCCACTGGCTCGACGCGTTCTCTGGACTGATTGTTTGAGGGGCTACACCTCTGCAGGCTTGAGTCCAGTACGATGCGTTGCTTGACGTGGCCCGGACAACCTCCATCACCTTCAAGGCTGCCCCGTTGAAGCTTTGATGGGGAGAGCCATTGAGTCCACAGCACAGCAAGCACAGGCCAGTGTGGTCTCGCTGTTGCTCAATGCGTGTGCTTGCGCTACTAGCTAGCAATGGCGGTCAGAGTCATAAGAACCAGGGGCAATGCTCGTCAACGTTTGCTTGTTTTTGTACAAGCATTCATCATTGATCAACAGAATCTTAGCTGTTGCAAAGCTCCCCTCCTTCCGCCCCACAGTGGCCATAGCCACGGTGACCTCATGGGAGAGCCGACTCGTCAACAGCCAAAATAAGGAGAGGAAGCTACCCGGCTCACTTCACGTGATCTACTTCCGATCACGGCCCCGCTTTAATGCCCCTCCTACGTGTTTCGATTGGCTTCAACGACCCGCGCTAACGCTTTGCCCCTCCAGCTTGCTCAAAATGAGACCCTCCCTCATCAAGCCCCTCCTACCCCGCCATACCTGCTTCTCTGCAGCGAGAACTTCTTCTCTTCTTCCTCAACTCTCCAACACATTCCGATCTGTTAGATTCTTCTCAGCTTCATCCGCAGTCATGGGTAACAAGGTGTAAGTTACTACTTTATCGAGCATCGCGTCGCATTGATATGAATGTCAGCTAACTCTGAATAGTTTCTTCGATATTGAGTGGGAGGGCCCCGTTTTCCAGAACGGCAAAGTCACCAGCACCGTCAAGGGTAAGTGTTGATTTTCTCCCGATACCATCTTCCATCATCAACAAACCGGGTCGGCAAGCTGCATCTGCAGCTTCTCATTGTCTTGACACCTAGGGCAAATAGCGAAAGAGTGCCGCATTTGCGGCATTTGCAGTCGCGACCTTCGTGTCTGCCTCTTCACAGCACGCATTATTTGCTTAACTACACATCTCTTTCATCAGAGCTAACATTTCTTCCCTCCAGAGCAGACTGGCCGTATCAACTTCACCCTCTACGACAAGGAGGTTCCCAAGACCGCCGAGAACTTCCGCGCTCTCTGCACCGGTGAGAAGGGCTTCGGCTACAAGGGTTCTTCTTTCCACCGAATCATCCCCGACTTCATGCTTCAGGGTGGTGACTTCACTCGTGGCAACGTACGTTTCTGTCGACTGCAGATTTTGACCGAATGCTAACGTTTTCAAGGGCACCGGTGGCAAGTCCATCTACGGTGAGAAGTTTGCCGATGAGAACTTCAAGCTCCAGCACGAGCGCCCCGGTCTGCTGTCCATGGCCAACGCCGGCCCTAACACGTAAGCACATAACCCCTTCCATCTGCGATGCAACTAATTGACATTTTTCAGCAACGGCTCCCAGTTCTTCATCACCACCGTTGTCACCTCTTGGCTCAACGGCCGCCACGTTGTTTTCGGCGAGGTCGCTGACGAGCAGTCTATGGAAGTCGTTAAGGCTCTTGAGGCTACTGGCTCTGGCAGCGGTGCTGTTAAGTACTCGAAGCGCGCCACCATTGTCAACTGCGGTGAGAACTAAACAGTTCCAACTGTAAGAAAAGGCAAAATGGATGGGATTTTGGAATGCATTACAAAACCTTGAATGAGGGCTAGAGATATGAGGCTATTATCACAAGCTGGCATCAAAGTCTAGCTATTGAACAATGTCAACCATAAAACCCCACAAACATCGTAACTTTTTGAAAATGTTGCTGTGAATGTATTGACTGTGAAGCATCGCTTGACAGAGCTTCTTTTCTACCAGAAAATTCGATCATCGCTGTGATCATTGCGATCGGCTGAAAACTATATGGCCTTCGCTCATCCTCTACGCCGTTACTGTTTTCCCGAGAAACTAAAAAAATGCCGACTTCCAGACCATAACTCCATTCTCCATCAGAAAAGGCAGGTATTGGTATCCCGTACTTATCGTTTCAGAGTGCAAAAGTTGCACTAAAGCTCTATTCAACACCCAACCACCTCTTGAAATACTCACAGTTAGTGGGACCTACAGGACCGCCTTCTTCACAGATCTCAAACACTGGGCAACGCCCGCAGGGAGCCTCAGTGAAGGCACTCACGAGGGATTCGGGGCCACCTTCACGGCCTGTAGGATCATCGCGACCTGCCCAGCTTTCTAAGGACTGCTTCGCGACGCGAGAAACACGGTAGCCTATTTTGCCAGCTACCTTGACTGACTCGACGAGGTTGTCCCAGACAAGTACGTCAACAAGTTTCTGTACGTCGTGCTCGGAGAGGATGGTGTTGTGGGTGATACCGCTCGATGACAGTAGTCGAGCGATGTCGCGGACGGTTGGATAGCCTGTGTAGCCAGCAGGGAGAGGGAGCAGTGCATCCTTTCTAATGGCAGCCGTTGAAGAGGTTTTGGGGGCTTTGGCTGGGGGTTCATCCATGTGGCTAGCATCGCGCTTCTTGCCCTTATCCACACCACCTTTGACAACTCCCTTCTTGGGGACCTGCGTCCGCGCAGCACCACCTCCATGTGTGCTGTGATAACTGCTCTGCCGCTTAATGAAATCAAACACAACACGCTGTAGCTCCTCGATGAAGGCTTCGTCGAGATTTTGGTCGGTATACCACGGGCCGCCGGTGGCGCGATCGCTGGGCCGTATGGAGGCCTTAATGAACATCTTCTTGTTCGGGTGCTCGACATTTTTGAAGGGCGCAATAAGACCCTTTGTCTGGAGCTGCTTAAGGGCGTTCTTCAGGACCGAGTCATGCATGTTCAGGCGCTTCTGCAACGTCTGCGACCAGATACCGTCGCCGCCCGAGTCGTCGATAAGAGAATATACCATGACCTGCTCGTCGGTCGAGCACTGCTTGTACCTAGGGACCAATTGTCAGTGATGAGCTTAATACAGTGTTCTAGAAGCGCATGTACGCACTTGTGGGCTTCTTCGGAGTCGCGCCATTTCCATAGCACTTGGCCTGAGGCCTCGCGCATGGTGATGAAAAGCTTGTCATCGGTAAGAGACTGGACGACACGGGCGAGTAGCATGAGGTCGCGGTTAGGAATGACATCGAGGCGCATAAGATCGTCCTGGGAGAACATGTCTGTTCCGGACTCGCGACATCGGTCGTAGAGAGCCTGCTTCCAGACGCCGAGCTTGGCCGTCGCGGCGTCGCCATCGGCGGGCGCGGGGGTGGGCATTGTGAGTCAAGCGACGATGCGACGGGTAGGATAGAAGTGTTGTAGTAGGTGGTTTTAGGGATTGTTGAATAACAGTCGATATTTGATGCTACATTAACATATTGTAGCGAGTGGTGGCGAGCGAGAAAAGGTGAGGTGATAGTAAGAATGACGATGGTGGGATGAATCTACTTTTCGAGTAGAGGCGGTTGGAAATAATTCCATATTTTTCGACTCTCCCCGCAGTCGACGCTAGTAGCTCGTCCCCTACCCAGCTACTGTTCTGTACCTTTTCGGTCAGTGAATCAACCCGGCGGAATGTCGGCAGCTGAGCGGAATGTGGGGGATCTTATCTGTGTTTCGGCCCCCCCGCTTTCGAAAACCTTCAGCCACCCTAGAGTTCGGGACTATAGATGGATTTATAAATATTTCAGAGGCATCTGAGTCAAGAGACGAATGGTATCTAATCTAGTTAGTATTAGACCTTCTTCTAGTTTCCCCAAGTCAGAGCTCCATGTGGTCTTCTCAAATATTGTATTATTGTGAGTTGAGATTAGATGGCTCGTTCACCTGCCAGGAGTGCATATCGGAGCTAAATACTATCAAAATAACATCCTATCATATGCCTACCTTAGGTATCAATAAATAGAGTATTCCTAACGAAAGTTGTAGTATCGAACCGTTCACTTACTTATACGTGTATACTCATATTCCCTACACGTTTGTAATTTCCTCGCCTTATTTTCAATTACGACTTCAATGCTTTGTGTCATAAATAAGCATTAGACTGACAAAGACTTGACTTATGAACCACGAGAGGCATCGGCAAGTCATTGAGATTTTGTAGGTATGGTGCTCAAGGTTATGCATATTTCGCTTTTGTGCAAATATCAATTACGTGCACGCCGTCACAAGCAGGCAAACTCATGCCAAACCTTGAAGTTCAACCCTCTGCAGACATCGTGAAGCTATAAAAAACTCCGCATGACTCCCTCAAAACCCTATGATGGTTCGGATATTTAAGAGAAGGATATTCTCTCTAATAATGCAGTTCCGCCTTTTTCCTTTGTTATCATTTCGTCTACAAATATAAAGATTTGATCTGCGCTGCTACGCAACTGACACCACAATACGATCATCAAGTCTTCTCGACTCTAACACAACATAACACAACATAACACAACATAACACAACTAAACGCTGCCAAGTACCCATTGCTCTCAATACTAAGAATGATTAGCGCCACCGAAAGAGCCGCCATTGACCGAGAACTGGCTGACCTCATGAAAGAATGTGGCCACTTCTTCGGGACCTCTCTGAGAGAAGCCAACTCAAGTGCCAAGACCTCACCCGAGGAAACAAGCGCAGAAAACACAAGCACAAGCCTTAAGAAGAATGCACACGCAGATCAAACAGCAACCAAGAAAGACAAATACGCACATCTAGGTCCCGAGCTCGCTTCACACGCACGGGAATTTGACCGCTACCATTTCGTCAAAAGTCACAGCCCTTGGAGCAAGGTCAATGCCTCTTTGAGTCCAAGGCGCTCTCTGCACAATCAGCCACAAGCTATTATTCGGCCACCGAGTCCGAGCGATGCATTGGCCACTGAGTCATCCCACAATGGCGAATCAGAAAAGAAACCTCTGTGTGAGAGTCATCGCGCTTAGATGTATGAATCAGTGTTTATCTCGAGGGAAGGACCTTAGATTGTCATCGAGTTTTAGCCTCGATAAATAAACTTATCAGCCATTCAAACTGCTGATGTATGCCAGGATAGCTTGATGTGTAGTGTTTAAATTAGTCTCTTTCGCTAGAATGACAAACTACTCAGTACGACATGAAACCTCGTAATATAGAATGTAGACGGCATCCATATTATGTGGCAAGCTGAATTAGCCCCCCATACACGTCGATGCCTATCTCCTTGTTTCACCTTTCTCCCTACGCCTGGAACGCCTGGTTGCAGGCCACATCTTCCCATCGCATGGCACATGGTGCCCATCCTTATAATCCTTCTTGGAGTACCGGAGGTCCGGACGGCTGCGCGCATGCGAAGGTAAGCATGGCGTTAGCTTTTGCTTGTAACGTGCATATGTCTAACCAATCAAGATATAGTCCCTATGTAACTCCTAGTTACTGGGACTCTTGCTCTTCTCCTTGGTTTGCTCGGGTTTATCCTTCTCCGTATCGACGTCCATAGCATCGTCAGGGTGCTCGCTCTGAGCTTTTTCGGTTGCTGCAGCAGGGGTTTCCACAGTTTCCCCAGTAGGCTTGGGTTCTGAGGCAGACTCCTTATTGGTGGTATCAACAGTCTCCTGGGTAGTGGGCTCGTCTTTTGTAGCCTTCTCGGTTGGTGCTGAAGGCTCAGCAGGCACCTCAGGCTCAACCTCTTCCTTCTTGATTGTTTTCTCCTCTGCGGCTGCAGAATCTTCCATGCCGACATCGCCGTCTCCGTCCACTCTACTTGTTTCTGGTTCCTTGGTGGGTTCAGCAGGCTTTTCGGTATCCTTTGCTGGTTCCTTATCAGGCTGGCCTGGGGCAGAAATGTCGTCGATAGTATCGTCATTCACATCGTGAGCCTCCTCTCCAGCTGGTTCCTCAGCAGGCTCATCAGTGGAAGCACCGTTGGCCACCTTGGTAGGAGGAATATTGGGGTTATCGACGTCTGTATCTCCCTTGCGATAGTCGGAAAAGCTGCGTTTGTTTCCGTTCTGACGGGTAGCACCATTGGCACGAGCCATGTCGTCGTCGTCGCTGGCTTCGAACTCATTGTCGTGTTCAACATGCTTGTCCCAGCGGTGTTCGGTCATGCGAACATCCTTGTTCTCATCCTCGTCAAGGTCATCCAACTCAGCCTCCTCTTCGTCAGTCATGCCACCAAAAGGCTTTCTTGGGACATCCTGCATCTGCACTGATGGGGCAGGCCCGGTTTGTCTAAGGTTATCGATGACCTGGGAAGTGATCTTCTCAAGGTACTCTCGGCTGTTAGAGTTCTCCATGTTGGATGATCGCACATTGAGCTCAAAGTCGGGAGCATAGTACTGCATTGCTTTAGCGAAAGCCTATCAAGTTACACTCAGATTACTTACTTCATAGTATTCATTGTAGGGCAGTGTTCGCTCCATTTCTTTGCCCACAAGAACACCAGTCTCAAAAGCCCATGTACGGGCGACGTTGCGCATTGTGTAGCCACCTCCACCAAGGACCAGAGTGGGGAGGTTGAAGCTCTTGACAAAGTTGACGCAGTTAGCATGTCCGTCCATGCTCAGGTTGAAACAACCCAGTCGATCACCAGACAGACTGTCACCGCCACATTGCAGAACAACAGCCTCGGGCTGGTAGTACTTCATGACATTCTCAATGACGGGCTGGAAGATTGAACGGTACGACACATCAGTGATTCCATCCCGGAGAGGGAAGTTGACGGCGTAATTCTTTCCCTGTCCAATACCAGTGTCTCTAAGCTCTCCAGTGCCTGGGAAGTACTCGCCGTACTTGTGGAATGAAACGGTCATGACACGGTCGGTGGTGTAAAACGCTTCCTCAACACCATCACCATGATGGACATCAATATCGATGTAGAGGACCCGCTTTTTGAATCGGAGGAGTTCAAGAATACCGAGAACGATATCTAGAAATTAGTCAGAGAGTATGTTATTCAGCAGGATTGAAGTGACATACCATTGACGTAGCAGAAACCACTGGCTTCGCACTTCTTGGCGTGGTGAAGACCACCAGCCCAGTTGATGGCAATGTCGCACTTTTGGCGGTTCAGTCGCGCAGCGCCCTCCATGCTACCGCCCGCACTGATGCCACAGAATTCAAACAGGCCATCAAATACAGGACAGTCATCTCCGACGTTGTATTTGCCCTGCTCTCTCATGAAGCTATCCATGTTATCGGGTGTAACCTTTTGGAGGAAATCGATGTAGTCGTCGGTGTGAAATTGGGTCATCTCGCCTCGGGTCGCAGGTTTCGCGCGCTACGAAATGGTCAGCATGGTATTCGTAATGAGGAAGTGCTCAGAGTAAAGCTTGGATCAGGGTTGGACTCACGTAAATCTCCATCTTCTGGTAAAGGTTGTACTGCATAATCAAGCTATGCGCCAGTCGAATGCGATGAGGCTTCATAGGATGTCCAGTAACATAGGCATAGTTACCAATGTCGGAGTCGTAGAAATAAGCGACCTTCTTGGGGGATGCGCCATTGAGCGCAACCGAGCCGAGCTCGACACGTATATCGTCGCCCATGACTGCGGCTACTCGTGGTGTCGCGAATCTCGGGAAGCGGGTGGGAAGAAAGGGTTAAGCCGATTTTGCGCTGAGAAATAAAAAAGATCTTGGATAAAGACTTCAAGATGAGTCAGCTCAGAGAGAGCTCAGCATGATCAACCAAGCGATGGGAAAGATTTTGGCCGAATATGGGAGGATCTCGAGAAGAATCTTCTAATGTAAGTTAAAGTTACATGGGCAGAGGCACTGGGTAATGCGAAGCACATCCCGAGCTCAGAATCGCCCGTTTACACCGGATTAATATTGAAGCGCTCCTATCTAGATTGACGCCAGCCGCATTTCAAGCCCCTCGCATGAGATACGCCACAGAGCAAACACAAGCTCTTCCACGTGACGTGACTAAGCTTCGAGCTGTGGCTCCCAGGCTGCCGGGCTGGCGTCAACGTCAATTGCCTTCTACCAAGCTCCGATCATAGCAACGCCCTCCATCATTGCCCACATCAACACCAACAACACCTGAACGCTTTTTTGTTAACGCTTTTCCCTACGCGAAAGATTGCCCGTCCACTTTATACCACACCGTCGTAATCATGGAGCGCTTCAGGAGCTTGCTTGGTGGCGGTGGAATGGGCCTTGGAGGAGCTGCTCATGGCACTGTAAGCTATGATCCTGTTCATTTGAGCTCTCTCGTGGAGTATGCTTACAATTCTGAGCTTGGCTAACCTTTGTGAATCTAGGATAACACTAACCTGATCGACAACTCCGAAACGGTCTACATCTCTTCTCTCGCCCTACTTAAGATGCTTCGACACGGTCGCGCTGGTGTGCCCATGGAAGTCATGGGTCTGATGCTAGGCGAGTTTGTGGATGACTTCACTGTAAAGGTCATGGACGTGTTTGCCATGCCTCAGAGCGGTACGGGCGTTAGTGTCGAGGCCGTCGACCCTGTTTTCCAGACCAAGATGATGGACATGCTCAGACAAACAGGAAGGTTGGTTGAAAACGATCTACTCAGTTGTCGTCACTAGCTAACGCATTCAACAGACCTGAGTCTGTTGTCGGATGGTACCACTCGCATCCTGGTTTTGGTTGCTGGCTTTCGTCAGTTGACATAAACACTCAACAGTCGTTCGAGCAACTGAACCCCCGCGCTGTTGCCGTCGTCATCGATCCCATTCAGTCTGTGAAGGGCAAAGTCGTTATCGACGCTTTCCGACTCATCAACCCTCAGCTCCTGATGCTTGGACAAGAGCCTCGTCAAAGCACCAGCAACTTGGGTCACCTCAACAAGCCCTCGATCCAGGCCCTCATTCATGGCCTGAACCGACACTACTACTCAATTGGAATTAACTACCGCAAGACCGCCCTCGAGGAGAACATGCTCATGAATCTGCACAAGCACGTATGGACCGAGGCCTTGGAAATGGACGATTTCCGACACGAGGGCTGCAAGAACAAAGATCGACTCCAACAGTTGGTCACATTGGCAGATGGCTACGAGAAGCGGGTGAAGGAGGAGACCGAGTTGACCAAGGATCAGCTTAAGACTCGATACGTTGGCAAGTTGGATCCCAAGAAACATCTCGAAGATGTTGGCCAGGAGCTCATTGAGGACAACATTGTCTCTGTGTCGAGACAAATGATTGATAAGGAGGCTACTATGCCTAGGAAGGACGCCCCAGCAGGGTCTAAGGGACAAGTGAACGGCGAACAAATGGATGTTGAGGAGGAGTTATGAGCGAGAGGATGCAGAACAAATACTGGTACCTTGATACAAGGATAACCATAACGAGGCCACGGAATGGACTTGTAAGATTAATGGGCGTTGGCGGTCGGAACAGACGATTTAGAGACCTAGCCATGTCACAAATTATTGCACAAGGTTAGTATCATACCATGCATGAAATTAATTCCGCGTGTTCCTTGGCTTGCTAGAGTGAGTGAGGTTATGACTGGGTTGATAGTAGGTAGTGTTCAAGAGGTCACCAACATTGCTTGCTGAACACTGGTGAAATACGAATATGGAGCCATCCTTATGCATGAACAAAGCGCGACGGCCTAGGTATAAAGAGAAGTGCGTATATGAATTCTCTTTCTTTCTCAAAAAGAATTGCATATTGCATAGTTTCACCCTCAACCAGTCACTTACTTGTGTAGGCATCAACCTGCACAAGAACAAAGACAACAACAAACCACCAAAAGCAGCTCGACATCACCGAGTATTTTCAAAGCAGTGCGGATTCTATCTCATCTACACATACAAATTATAAGGATAGGTAAGTCCTCTATAAAATCTGTTGCTGAGAGCGTCGTGAAATTTGGTTCAGAGAAAGTATGGGCTTTCGAACATTGCTGCGCTCGCTCATGAGCCGTTATTTTTCTTCTGTCAGTCATTCTAACTTCGATGTGAAGACAGAACGAGGTCAGCAAAAGACGCGAAATCATCCACATGCGACGCGACCTCATCACGGTTGTGGATATAATGATGCTGGGCATAAATCGAGAACTCACAGTCACAAGGATCATCACGCGTCAGGCGGTCAAAAGCATCGTCTTAGTGAGAGCCTGAAGCCTCTGCCTGTGGTTCCACGTCAACGTCCCCCACAACAAGGTCAACAGTATCCATCAAAGGCACCCCTGCATATTCAGAGCCACAATGTTCAACATCAACAACAACTCGCTACAGACGCAGGCAAAGAGAGAAATGAGATACTTTGGCGACAAAGAAAGGGGAGCAATCAAGCAATCTTCTTCTCTGACGACCGCTCAATGAACCGCGAGGCCGTATGTGAGGTAATCGACATGATAGCTCTCCGCTTCAGCCACATCCCCTACGCCGTCAGCGGCCTTGCCGCAATGGCCTATTATGGCTACGACGCGAGGCCCTATAAAGTGAGCATCGTGTGTCCCGAGCACACGCGCGAGAACCAGAAATGCTGGGCCAAAGCACAGGGCATGATCCCCATACCGCGCCGACACGATATCTGGGGCGTCGCAACGTCTGATGGCGTTATTCGCCAGATTCGCGTGAGGTTTCCCTACGATTTCGCGGAGATGCATGCCCTAAAAATAGGCAACTCTGCCGTGTCGATGCTCTCCTTAGCGGGGCTGGCGGATGAACTTGCGAGAACCTATGTGAATGAGCTCAAGCATTCAGACCACAATAGGCAGGAGAATCTCGCCCGGGAAATGATATGGGTGCTGAAGAGGATTATCCAGTGCAGATTGCCTGAGCACATGTTGCGGCCTGAGAGGATACCTCATCTTACCAAGGAAACGTTCTGGCTGCCATTTACGCTGTCGTATCCGGATTCGGTGCCTTTATTTGCGAAAGCCGGATGGAGGATTCCCAACGAGGGATGGTCTTAAAGGATGGGCTAGGGATGAATGACATGGTATCGATTTGGAGTTTGGGGAATTGTCACAACAGCATGGTTTATGGTTCTGGTTACGGGCATGGGTTTTGATTATGGAACGATGATACCCTAGATTTTCTTATTTCCTTTGTTTATTTAATGATGAGATGATAAGCATGTAGACTGAGAATTTCCCGATTTTTGCAAGAATTTAAGAGTTTAGAGCAGCTGATTCATGCCACGAGAGTGCCTAAAATCTCAAGGGAGTCTTTTATTCGTGAATCGTGACAAAGCTTTTTATCATCTCTTTCTAACCAAACTCCGCATCATTACCGCCGGTGGTATCTCATGAGTGCTTTCTGCGCGTCAAATCTCAAAAGACATATCACTCAAACCTTTATACACCAAATCAGAGAATTGTATCAACACACACATCTAACCACGACTCTTGAGAGTCTTGACAACATGGTTGACGGTGAAGTCTCCGTAAACCTTGATATAGCTCAGATGGACGTCCAAATCTTTGCCTCCAGCCTCGCAGTAAGGATCGCCCTTGTCGCAGAAGGACACAGTCTTGTCGGCGATCCTGCCACAGCCGAAGGGGAAGTTGCGGGGAAAGATCTGGGATGTGTCAGTTATATTCATGCTTTTTCTGTTCTTCATGACTTACTCCGCTGCCCTGGCTAGTGCCGATATGAAAGGGCTGACCTTCAGTGAGACTGGGATCGCCCATAGCGATGATGGCGGCGACTGATAGAAGTTAGTGATCTCTCAAAGAAGGAGTGTCAAGTCAAGTCTTCGTACCTTTGTCAGTGATGTAAGAGGGTTGCGGAAGGCTGGGAGGGAATCCCTTGGAAC
This sequence comes from Fusarium sp. NFCCI 5145, assembly GCA_033439405.1. Lineage (NCBI taxonomy): Eukaryota > Fungi > Ascomycota > Sordariomycetes > Hypocreales > Nectriaceae > Fusarium > Fusarium sp. NFCCI 5145. The sequence continues at coordinate 172,323 of JAWDHB010000399.1, forward strand.
TGGCACCGCACATCGTGTCCATAGTGACATGAGCTCCCTGGAAAATATTAGCAAGGTCAACTACCAATGCGAGCTCGAGAATTTACCTGGGAGTAGCCCATGAGGATGAGTTTGGTTTTAGGGCACTTCATGGCGTAATTGTTGACAAGAGCAGTCATGGCTCGGACACCTTTGGTCTGGGACTCAACATACTCATCATAGAGGGCAGGATACACCAGGGCCTCCATGTCAGAACCCGGGATGAGCTTGAGAATCTTCTCGGCGATAGCCCCCATGGCCCCAGGGCCCTGAGGCTCAAGACTGCCACGGGCAACGATGATGTGAGCGCTCTTGGCGCAAGTGATGGCATTGGCAGTATATGTAGGAAGGTTGGCGGCCGCAACCAGAGCCAGGAAGAGGCTGAGAACAAGCATGAATGCAAGCATGGTTTTGGCGTCGTTGACCGTGAGGCTCTTTGAAGGCAGTCAGAATAAATATCTATTATGAGATAGTAAAAAGAGAATCACTTGCCAAAACGCGTAGTTGATCAATACCCAAAACCAAGAACTTTCAGGGATCTCGAAGGATTAAAATGGGAGGTGAGGAGGAAAGAAAATATAGAGAAAAAAAGAGAGGGCAAGGTAAATATATAGTTTACCCTTGACAACCGCCAATGCCAGAGGCAGAGAGGCAGAGCGCAATAATCGCGATCACTGCCAGTCGCAGTCGCAGCAAACCTCACGATGTATAATAGCAATGTCAGCGGCGTAGCAGTGCGAAAGACCCACACTTGCACCTTAGGGAAGATGAAAAAAGCAAAACCATGGACTGGATCTGTCAAATCGCATCTTTGCAACTTTTGCGGTTCGTTTGGTTTACAGGGACTAGGGTAGATTGATAGTATCGGACTTGTTGCTTCTTCCGGTCATTATATAGTCTGCGTAACTCGACAGTTACAGCCTTTAATTTATTATAGGAAGTGGTAATTATACGAAATAAATAGAGTTGATTAGAGTAATGGCATATCTATTAAATAATGGGCGAATTCATACATGTTAAATGGTCCTGATCTTTATATCAGTCTTTCCTGCTTGCACAAGAGAATAGGTAGCAATTCTCAGTACTTGGAAACATGCCGAGCTTAGTATCAAACCTATGCTTGCTGCAGTTCCTGTTTGTTTAGATAGGTCCAAACATGTGCTGTTTGGTGCCAAGGGTATCCTTGTTTTGGTTTTTGGTTGGTTTGTCGCTGCTGTTGGCAAACCCAAGGAACTCAGCCCTATTCGTGGTGAAGCATAGTCTACTGCACACCAACATTGGTTCTCACACTCATATTGAAATATAATAATGACAGATCAGTCATATTTTTAAAACTGGAGGCATAAACTTCGACGAAATACCAGAGACAGAAAAAGTGTGAGGTATCTCGATCAAAGACGAGGGCATCTGCTCCAACCCGAGGGGAGCTGCATGAGACACATGTACTTGTAAGTAGCTCAAGAAAAGATTGAAAGAAATTACTATCAACATACTAAAGATGAAACAGGCTTAGCTGCTTGCTGTTGTTGTGCCTGTTGCTTAATCTGAGGTAGTTTGTCCGGGTACGCAACTCGAATCTCAGCCCTGAAAGATCAAGGCAAACTTGAACATTAGGGAGACATAGATTGAAAGACAACTTTCTTGTTTACTTTTATAGCACAAATTTACGAGAGCACCATGATTAGACTTTCTTTGTCTCAGACAGTGCTTTCCTATCCGACTCAAGTTAACCCACAAGTTGCACTTCTGAGCCTGATCATTTGACTCCTCACCCAAGCTGCGGAGACAAAGGACGGACACTTGCCGAGTTAACTCGTGTTTATAATAACTTTTGAGCAAACGATGTAAGACACCAATGTTTGACGGAATTTAAGTTTACCAATCCTTACTTTCTAGCAATTTACAAGACATATATCTAAGGAGGAACTCGTGGGTAAGATAAACATATAGTTCTGAACGGGCACTGGAATTTTCGCTTCATAATGATAGCAGACCTAAAATCTTGCATGAGATCTCATTATCTTGAATTTTGGAACAGTCTGACTTGAATCTGTCCGATAACCAACAATGGCATATGAGCGCGAAGGGGAATGTCTAAAAGGCATAGGTAAACTTGAAGAATCATCAATGCTAACGTTTTGACACAGAGTCGCTTTCCCACAAGGGAGTACCTCCTCAGTTAACACCAGACTTAAGCTGATTCCTGGACCTCGAAACCTCAAACTCAAAATCAGGCTGGAACTCTGTATACAACGTGTCCTATTCAGTGCGTCAGTCAACCATTCACAAAATCACCCAAAGAAAACAAACTGAACTCACCGGATCGGCATTGTATCGATAAGTATACTCAGCCTCTTCTTCCCCGATAGTCTGCTTAGGTAGCCCAGCACTCTCCACGAGAAGCTGTATCTCACAAGTCCTCTCCATCAGCGTGAACAAATACGCCGCTTCATCAACAGTTCCTCCTGCTGTCAACAACCCATGGTTTTGAAGAATCACAGATCGGTTCTTTGCGCCTAGTGCTTTGGCGATACGAGCACCTTCATCATCCTCAAAAACGACGCCTCCGAAGTTGGAGTACACGCTGTGGTCATTGTAGAAGATACATGCGTCTTGATTGATCATGTCGAGGGGCTTGCCAAATGTCGACCAAGCCTTGCCAAACTTGGAGTGAGCATGGCATGCAGCGTGAATGTCAGGTCTGGCTTTGTGAATAGCTGAATGGATTGTAAAACCAGCTGCGTTGACGGCTACGCGGTTACCACCGATGACTTGGCCATCTTCATTGATGTGAACCATATGATTTGCTGTGAGCATGCCAAAGTGAACGCCCATACTGATATTGTCAATATAGTAATCCATACAAAACATAGACCAAACTTACGGATTAATCCAGAAGGTATCAGGATCAACTGGATCCCTCACGCTGATATGTCCCGCAGCGCCCTCAGTGAATCCCATACGGGCAAACACACGAAATGCGCCGGCCATATGCTCTAGCTGCCATTGTCTCTTCTGATAGGGATCCTCGATCTTGGGAATGCCAGGATACGGGATGCCGCCTGTTGCAACAGCTGCAAAGTTTTGGTTCACTTGCTCCGCAGGTGCTTCGGCGTCGGTAGCGAAGGATGCTGATCGAACAGTAGAAAGCTCGATTTTCGAGAAGGGCTTTGTGGTGAGTTTCTGGAAGGGCAGGATAAGCCGAGACTTTGAAGTAGAGCTACTGAATGGATGTGAATTTTGTCTTGCGATGAATCGCCGCAGAGGCGCTACTCGAAGAGGCGCTGATGAGAACATTCTGATTGTTTACACTTGATGGAATGAAATGAGATAAACTAGATGTTTGGGTCATAAGAGTTCAAGAACCAGGACCTGTATAGCTGATTAAGAGGTATTGCAAGCAATACTCGGCCTTCATTTATACAAGCCGGTGCTAGACCGGCTCCCTTCCGGCCCCGCAAGTCAGTTGAACGACAATAAGCTTCCCCGCCTCAAGATAGAGCCCAGGACCTGAACGGTAGTTGTATCTTTATGCGAACTACCCAACCATTTGGCACTTCAGTGGATTCTGCTTATCTGCATCTGTGGGGTGTTGTTCATATGACAAATCCGATTGTTGCCATTGAGCCAAAACATTGAGCTTCACCAACACTACGAGATTCCGAAAATAAAAATAAAAACAAACCCCATGTGCTCTAACCGGAGCAGTATATTAGTCGCCAATTACCAAGTATAATAGTCTTCTCACCCTTTATCTGTGATATCTAGTCTGTATATTTTCCCCCATCCGCACCATTCGGTTTGGATCTCTCGATGCGATTGAGACTCTGTCCGTCCATCCAGCCCTTTGGCCTTCTGCTCAACTTCCACCTCACAGCCATACAAAGGGCGCCAAAGGTCTTGATACCAAAAGCCACCCAGAGCAAAATCTCCGAGGCCAAGCGTCTCCTTCCATGCATGCTGATGCCATCTGGCAGCCTCTCCTCAAAATATCCTAAGTAACGAACAAAGAAAACTGAGTTGAGACATGTGTAACCGGCAGCGATGCCGAAGTAAGCGGCCGAGAGGCCCCAGTAGGCAAGGCGAACCTTATCCCATACGTAGTCGTCGAACTGTTCGATTTCCTCCTTGCTAGCTTTGGGAAGAGGACACCATCGCTTACCGATAATGCATCGACACTTCATCCAGTGAGGTCTGTTGGGAATTACCCACTCACGGAAGATGTCCATAATACCCAGCAGGAGGGCTGCAACGATGGTAATCCAAACGACCCAGCTAGAAATGGGCAGTCCGCCGCTGGCCATGTAGCTTCGCCAGGCTTCAAAGAAGAGGTTGCCGCATGGATCTTCGTATGGGCCTGGTTTAGGACAGTTCCATGTGTCTACTGGTAGGCGAAGCTCTGTGGCAATCTGGTGCAGATCATTGACAATATTTGAGTGATACCGTAGTCCTGAGGATGTGATGCCAACTTTTGGAAGGCCCTTGGGAGCAGTAGGATGCTCCCATCCGAAGGAAGAGGCATACCAGTTTAGGTGCACTAAGAAATGAGAGCTGTCATTGTTGGGGATGATACCATCAAACTAGCGAGTGAATTGTTAGTGATCGGAAGACCCGGAAAGAAGAATCTGTAGCTTGAAGTCTTGGCCTATGACCAAAATGAGAAGAAGACGAGGAGTTAACATACCGAGACCAATGCTAATGGCTTCCAAAGCAGGCGATCAGGGTCGCCATGGATGATTGTGGTACCCGCGATAAAGACAATAAACACCAAAATGACTGATATGACACTACCAATTACAGCCAAAATGAGAAGAGCATCAGCAACGCCTTTCCTCGTAGGCTTGGTGAGGAACTTAAGCATCATGGTTGATGATGATGCTGTTCCGAATGAGCTGTTGCCCAGACAGACGATGACGTTATTGATTGCTGAGATATATCAGAGGCTCTTGTCGCGTTAAGTTTGAGGATTGAAATGATAAGAGAGTGAAATGAAACGAGCGGCAGAGTAAGAAGTAGTCGTTAGTTGATAACTGTACTAGAGAGTGCCCCTATTCACATTAGTCGTAGGTTGTTGGATGGAATGAATTGCACGATACGAGACAAAGATCAATAACAACGCGGGGGGCTTGAGGCGAATCGCTCGACTAGGACTAGTCTTGCCTGGAGGCGTCAGACATTCAGGGGTGCTTCAGGGAGGGAGACTGGAGACTGCAACACGTGAGGCTCTGAATGGTCGACCATCTGAGATGTCTGAATTCTACAGCAAGGAACCTATGCACTTGGAGAATTGAAGGAGGGCGATGCGGAAATATCTATAGAATTACTTGGTACTGATAGAGGTAGAGGTTACATGACGATCTTCCAGAATGAAATGTTCTGGCATGGTTGGCTTAAAAATAGGTTCCTCCCGTCGCTAGGCATTTATTTCTCCGTAAATAGTTCTGTAATATTTCTCTGGGCGGCCTCAGTCTCGACCCATGAATGGACATCGATGGATCCAATTCCAATTTCCATTCCTTCGAGACCATCTCGCATCGGATGTTTAATATTATCACAGCCCCTGCCTAACCCCGAGGCATCCGTCCGTTACTGTTACATAGCCTGCATAGGTACGGGTTCCCTTTTAACGACTAGCAAACGAAATGTCAACTCGGGCGCTAGTTGACAGCTGCCACACCTACATCCAACTTGCTTACCTTGCCTAAGTACCTATGGACAGGATGGATGCAAGTGATAGGCGGCGCCCACAAAAATCCTTGTTGCCCATCTTTCGTCCTCTTCTCGACCATGACGATCATTCTGCTTCTTCCTCTGTCGGGGAGTTTGTGTTGTGTGTGCTTTGTTATCATTGGCTGCTCCCACCTTTAATCTTATCAGCGTCGCAGCAGGGTAAGTAAACGTTTGAAACCAACCTCGAAACCGGAGTCCTGAAACCTTGGCAATGGAAAGGCTGGACATTAAAATAAGGCTAGGTGAAGAAAGGACCTAGAGCTTGTGGAAAGCTCCGAGAAACAATCAAGTGCGCAAAGATCTCTTGTGAATCCGCGTACAGCTTCGACTTTCCGAGGGTTCACCACATTGCTGTTTCAAAACATCCAATGTCAATGTCAACAGCAGATATTGTCTGTGGGTAAACAGCGGGGTTATTTGTTCACCATAACGGTCGCAAGTATCGTTGGATTTTAATTCATCTAGATCCTATCCTCCTATGTGATCAATCGCCAATGGGCGATGCAATGGCTTTTATGGTCTCTCATAATTGCCAATGGCGGCCTTAGCTTCGCATAATCCCCGAATGAAACACAGGACGAACCACGATCCATTCGCTGTTTATACCGGGTTTCACCAGCTTAACGAGACGCAGAACTCAACAAGGGTTCACTGATAGCTTATTAATTACCAGATCCAACCATTTAGGCAAGTTCGTTGACACCAGTCCTCACCAAGGGGTTGAAACACCAAGTCTGTGCTTGATCGTGACCCCTCATCAAGTGCCTGTTTGATGTCAAATGAGTGGCCGTTATACGGGTAGTGAGTGGGCTGGCGAGTTTTTCCACCGGTCTCAGCTCAACTTCAACATGCTTGGCTCAAACCGACGCTGCTGGGGTAGCATGACACAGCTCCGGCTTATAAGGGACGATGCCGTCCATGTTGGGTGGAAAAATGAAAGAGACGATAGCTTCAACTCGCAGGCGTTGGACGATTGACCCGGGGTCTAGTCCTCTTTTCATTCTTTTGTTTCTCTTATTCGATCTTTACCAAGCCGACTACCTACGTTCTTTTCGTGCGCGGACCCAACCAATTACTTTCGTTACTTATATATATGAACCAGTATCACTATGTCTCGTCTTCTCGCTTTTGCTGCCGGCCTGGCGCTGGCTGCCGCTCAGCTCACTTCCTCCTCGCTCGAGAACCACGTCGATACCCTCACTCTGGGTAGCTCTTTTAATCCCGTCAAGGAAGCCTACTGGACTGGCCTTCCTCACCATCGCCGAACACCCTTTGCTGTCTCTCCCGATGGCAAAACTGCTTTCCTGGCCTACCTCGACGGCAGCGGTACTGGCGTTCACATCCAGGGCGTTAACCCCAAGACCTTTGCCGCCGTTGGAACCCCCATCACTGTTAAAAATGGTAAGGAAGCCGGTGGTCTCGTTGCCCACAACGATGGTTTCGCTCTCCTGACCAACGAGGTTGTTTCTGGAGAGTCCAAGGACCCTCTCCCTGTCATCTACAAGTACACCAATGGCAAGCAGACCTTCCGAACTCTCCTTGGTGGTTCTGGATTTTCTGGCAATGCTCTCGCCTCTCCCGATATCAACGGCGATCTTGTCTTCTCCGAGAAGGCTGGATATTACGCCGCTTACATTGTTGTAACCTCATACAGCGGTGATGCTGCCGGTCACTTTGGCGATGCCATTCGCTACATCACCCCTCAGGGTAAGGTCGAGGAGATCCAGGGCGCTTCTTCTTCTTGGGGCTGCTCTCATAACACCGGTATTGCCTTCGAGGCTGCCGATGAGCCTCCTTTCGCTTCCCTTTGCTCCGAGGACCAGGGTGCTATTTGGCTGAACACTGAAACTCAGGGCATGAGCAACGATGGTGTTAAGGTTTCCAACGAACATGTCATCAACGGCGCTAGCAACGAGCCTATGGGCGGAATGAGTGGTTCTTATAGCTCTCTCGCTCGGTTCATCGGTGCTGACTCTTACATCTTCTCCTGGGTTTCTCGCGGTGCCGTCGATCTTACCCTCAACGACTGGATGGGCGAGGGCTACACTCACGCTTCGAACCGCACCAACAACCGCAACGTTGCTGTTGCTCTGTTCTCCGACAAGAAGACCCTCGTTGGCGAACAAGCTACCTCCAAGGTCGGTGCTAAGGATGGAGACAGCCAGGTCAACTGGATCACCGATGGTGCCAACGACTGCTCCAACGCCCACGTTGCTGCTTTTGACGCCTCCACCGCGCTCATCACCTGGGAGGAGATCTCCAACCCCGTCTGCGAGTTCGAGGCCATGGGTTGCAAGGGAAAATTCGCTGGTACCAAGTTCCAGGTCGTTGACAGCAAGGGCAAGAAGCTCGGCTCCGCCATCACTTCAGATGATACCTACGTTGCTGGTGACATGGTCACTATGTCTGATGGTCGTATCTGCTGGCCCTACGTCAACATGGCTTGGTCTCTCAACGGTCCTACACAAGCCGCCGATGTCAAGAAGATCTCTTTCGCTTGTATCTCAAACGGTAGCGGCTCTGACTCTGGCTCTGGATCGGCTAGCAAGGTTTCTACTGCTGTTGCTCAGCCTTCTGCTACTAAGACTGCCGATAAGGGTGCCTCCAAGCCTTCCATCATCAAGTCGGCTGCAGCTGCTGACATTTCCTTTGGAAAGCCGGCTGGTCTTCCCAAGGGTGCTCCTCGCCCTTCTTTCGCCACAGTTCCCGACTCCGTGACTGATATTCTCTCTCCACCTACCGAGATCATCTCCTCTGGTACTGCTGAGAAGCCCTCCAAGGTTGTGATCAAGCCTTCTGCACCTGCAACCACAATTTCTTCCGGAGACTCATCTGCTATCCCTAAGGGTGCTCCCCGCCCCTCTTTTGTTACAGTCCCTGACTCTGTATCTGATGTTCTCTCTGCACCTACCAAGGTGGCTTCCTCTAACCCTGTTGGGAAGCCTTCTAAAGTCGTCATCAAGCCCTCTGCACCCGCAACTACGATTTCTTCTGGAAACACATCTACTATTCCTAAAGACGCTCCCCGTCCTTCTTTCGTCACAGTCCCTGACTCTGTGTCTGATATTCTCTCCGCACCTACCGAGACCACTTCCTCTGATGTCTGTGAGGAGCCTTCCTCTGCTGTGATCAAGCCTTCTGTCCCTGCTGTCCCTAAGGCCGGAGAGACTGATACCCCTGCGGACTGTGATGACGGGGACTCTGACAAAGCCCCAGTTTCCACTCAAGCTCCCACCAAGGCTCCCCTTGAAACCACGCCCTCTAAATCCAAGCCTGCCAACGGCGAAGATGACTGTGATGGGGAAGAGGCCGGCAACGCACCTGTTACCACCAACGCTCCCGCTGAGACCATTCCCACCAAGTCTAAGCCCACAGGCGGCAAGGAAGACTGCGACGAGGAAGACCCCGGTAACAAGACTGATGCTCCCACCAACATTGGTGGCGACGAGGACTGTGACGAGGACGAGGCCGGAAATGCCCCTGTTACTACTCAGGCCCCCGCCGAGACTGATGCACCTGCAGACTGTGATGAAGAGGATTCAGAAAACACTCCCGTTGAGACTAGCCCTGCCAAGCCCAAGGTCACTGACATTGTGGAAGACTGCAATGAGTATGAGTCTGGAAACGGCAGCGTCGAGACCGATGCTCCTCTTGAGACCATTCCCACCTACACGGGAGACAAAGAGGATTGCGACGAGGAAGAGCCCAGAAATGCCCCTGTTGCCACACAGGCTCCTCCCAAGGCCCCCAAGCCTTCTGGTCGCCGCCCACGCACCCGCACTCAAACCCGTTACCATACTCGCCGTCCTGGCCACACCTTGTCCAACAAGAATGAGTGTGTAGCCACGACCGTCACCCAGACGGTCTATGTGACTGCCACCGCTGTTCCTGGTTACTAAACGGATGGTGAGAGCTTTCTGATTAGAAAGAAGAATATGGGGTAGGGCTGTGTATTTTAATCTTTATCGAATACTTTCTTGTATATAGAATATTTATCCTGTATAGCTCCCTGTCTGATGTATCAATGATATATGTAGATCTTGAGGCTCCTTTTATCTTTGAAGCATTTGTCTGAATTCATGAATGTGATGATGAGGGGGCTGTGACTTTGGAATTTGGTTTTGGGTCTCCCCGACTTTAAAAGCCGACTTGGCCACCTTATAGCTATAATTAATATAATAGAATTTACTATATTAACCTTATTATTTAGCAGCCTTAATAACCTTATATATATATATAAAGTCACTATAAGACCTGCTTAGCAGCTTCTTTTACTTTTATTCTTTCTTTAATATACCTAAAGGGTCTTTAGATAATATACCAAGCTTCTACTTATTAATTAACCTGCCTAGCTTCCTATATAATTTAATCCCTCTTACTAACTTTAATTATAGCTATATTATTACAATACCTATTTAAAATAGCCTATAATTATATAATAAGATATATTACTATATTACTTATAATATTATTCCTTATATTAAAGGGATTTTTAATAATTATACTATATAAAGAAAACTAGGCAAAGAGGCTAAAGCTATCTGCGCAGGCTTTAATATATAAGGCAATTTAAATATAGCTAGAATAGCTACTTTTAGCTGCCTCTTGCTTATATAATATAATATTAGGCATAATAAAAGATATTAATAATAGCTAGAGTAAGAGCTAGAGTAGCTAAAGAAGCTAAAAAGGGACCTTAAGGTAATAGAGGTCTATTAGACCTTAATATTGCCTTCCTTAAGGAAATTAAGGCGCTATAATTAAATAGGATATACCTATATAAGGAATAGCTGCTAAGTATAGCAGGCCAGGCAGACCAAGTGCTTGCAGAGCTTGCTATAATAAGCCTATAACAGGCTTATTATAATCTCAGACTATAAAGTATAAGAACAGGAAATCAGCATATAAAGTTCTAAATAAGGTAATTACTAGAAAGGTAATAGTTATTAAGGTAATTTCGCAGGGTTAGACTATAAGATTATTATATTAGGGGAAATTTAATATATTTATATAAGGGTTTAGTTACCTAAAAGTTAAAAAGAATAGCTAGGAAAAAGAGTAACTAAAGTCAAATCTACTTTAACTTCAGTCTATATAAAGAAGTCAAACATATAACTAATT